>CBVK0100670013.1:0-16375 GCA_900067695.1 Picea abies
CACAACTAATGGCCTAAAGCTGACATAAATAAAATAACATTACTAATCTAATATGCCCCAATTAAGTGGTAATGAGCCAATATTAGGGCTTAACACACTGATACAACTTGTGCCATCCCAAGTGAATCAACCATGCACATCACAACCCCTCATAACCATCACCAAGACCAAGATGTGCCTTTAATAATATATCAAGATAATTATGCCACATCATCCATATACCATGTGTCAAAAATACTAATAACAAGTTCCTCTAACCATGCACCAAACATGTACCAATCATGTTTCACCAATACTACTAGCAAGTGCCTCTAAACATGTACCAAAAATGTCCCTCAATAGATCAAGTCTGATAGCATATACTCAATATCACAAGAATATCACTCAAACCATGTGCATCTATGTCACTCTAGTCATGTTCCATACATGTGCATGCAATCACAATCATGTGTAATAAAATATCACATGGAATAGATATCAAATCCTCACTGATATGCAGCCCCAAACCACACCAAACAATTCACCAACACAACAAAACCAAATCCCTCAACCATGTACCAAGAAATACAAGATACTCCTCATGTCTCAACCCAACAATATGTAACCATAATGAATACCAAACATACAAGTGTTGTATTTCTATAGATCTAGATCATACAATAAGTTCCATCCAACTAATAAATTCTCAAGGGAAAATACTCAAACTCCCATAACCATATCACATGTAGAAAACAATATCCAACCACACATAAGAATATGACATACCTTTTGAACCTATAGATAGATTTCTTGTACCTGATCACTGTATACCTTCCTAGGATCTTGCTTTAAGACTCTGAGAACCTGACACCCTCAACAAATCAAACTTTCATGGATTTTCCCAACTGTATGCACCCTACTATACTGCTAGTCTGCATATTTACTAGACCTCTTCCACTGCATCCCACGTACACCTCAAAAAATAGGGTTGTTTCAGTAATTCTGCAACTTCGAAAATTTTGTTGTCAACCCTTCTTGCTACCACAAACTTGCGTAACTTCAGAGGTATCAATGATTACCTGTAATAAACCTTACAAAATAGTATATATTCAATGTGCTCAATAGGTGATAATGGGAGTCTCTTGATATCTTATGTATACTTCCCAAGTAACTTCCTTTAGGGACAACTTGTAACCATTTTACCCCTTCTCCTCAATCTAGGGATGACCCACTTTCTTGTTGCAACTAACTTTTCTTAATTAATTAAATCATAAATACTTTGTTGCAACTGCTTTATCCACAAAAAATCAATTTCGTGTTTAACCACTTTGACTATTCAACCTTCTTGTTACAACTACTTTACCCATAATTAATTTATTGTTGCAACCACTCTGACTAGAAATTGTTTTGTTACAACTACTTTACTTGTAATTAATTTCTTGTTATAACCACTTTACTATTTAATTAATTTCTCCTTGCAACCTCTTTGACTAGGAATCGTCTTGATGAATTTCTAGGAGATTCTAGAATAACTAACTTCTTTTTGACCTTCTTATATGTTTCTAGAATACTCTAAAGCGTTCTCCAACTTCTCAAGGTCATATCTCACTAACCGTGAGGAACCACATGACATACCACATATCACCGGAAATGACATGATGTGTACTATCCATCTATAATAGTCTCACCTATAAAATATCTGATCTTCATGTCTTAATTCCTCAAACGAACTTGGGTTCCATAACCACACCTTTGGGGATACCATAATTTGCTACCGAACTTCTCTAAGGGTTGACATCAATCTACAAGATCACTCTCCAAGGGTTGACATCAATGAAACAAACTATCCAAACCAATTGTCCATCAATCTAAACTAACTTTCTAACAGTAGATAGTTCTGTAATTTATTAGTTTAGTTTTCGTTACAGTTTGATGCTATATTAGTTTGATTACATTTTGTAGAATTAGATGCAAAGTTTTTATTTGGATTTACGCTACTCTATTAACAATAACTCTTTAATTTATTTTGTATTTAGGAATATTAATAGTTCCTTTAGTTTACATTGATGTTTTATTGTAATTTGAAAATAGCTTGATATTTTATGTGTGGTTTTTCTTTTTGAATTGATGCAATTTCAAAGATTTTGGTTTGTAACAGTGGTTGGATTTCTTAAAGAACTAATTCATTCATTGATACAAAATAAAAGAATGCCCATATGGTGAAAGAATGTATTATGTGTTGGTCAGTTTGCACAGGTTGTTGCACAGGTTTTGTCATTAATGTTAAACTTGAAGCTGCATGGTGGTTCACTGAGAGTTCCTTCAGAATCTGGGAATCAAAGAAAGGAGGAGCTCCAACCTTCGACATCATGATACATGAAATCGCAAAACACAAAGTCCTGATGAGATCAGGACCGTCTGATCATGAAAGGCTGTGGGACCGTCGATCAGAGAAAAGCGGATATCGGAAAATCAGAAGTCAAAGGAAGGAAATGCGATAACATTCCAACTCATGAAATGTCGAAATGCAAAAATCTGAAATTCCACCGAAACATGAATGCCAAAATACCGAAAGGGACACACGTCACATGATTCCAGGAGTTTTTGTTTCGGGATTCTAGGAGTTGGATGTGTCATGGAAAATCATGACAAGAATGATGAATTCACGAAATGAGAAACCATGATGTTTCAAAGTTTCAGATACCGAGAGTTGGAGGAGTCAAGAGTCGAGACTCTTCATCACAGGAGTCCCGAAGTTGCGAAATGTGAAACGCCAAAATCCTGAAATAGGCACATCAACAAAGACTCAATTTCGGAGTTTCATAGACTAGGAAATCAAATATCAAAGGAACTTTAACCTTTGAAGTAGCGAACCCTGAAATGTCGAAAGGGACTATTGTGAGTCTCGAAAACCCAAAAAGAAAAAATGCCAAAATGTCAAAATGAAAAAAACATTTTATTTAAGCCTGTGGTCATAGCCAATGGGCATATGGTTTAAGAACAAGTGTCTTACCGAAGTGCTTGTGGGTTATTCTATGCTGAGACAAAACAAATGTATGATCATCAAACGGTGCTGGTTAAATATTTAAACAGATCATGTGGCTACTGTTCTTCTTGAGGCCTTGACCAATAATGATCAATGTAAGGTAGTTATTCAGTTATTGTAACTAATTCTTTGAAGCCCGAGGGTTCGATTGTACGCGTTGATGATACAGGAAGATATATAAATTGAATGTTGCTAGAAAAGAAAAAGAGAGGATTATGGGAGATATATGGCTTTGTAAAATTTGAGGAAGAGAAAAAGATAGAGGAGGGAAGACACAGATTGATAAATCTAAGTGGTTTGGTCAAGAATGAATTGTGATATGAAAAACAGAGAGGATTTGAATGCTTGATCTTTGACAGATAAGAAAAAGAGTTGGATTGCAGGTTCTTAGTGACATAGAATGATTTCAGGGTGGTAGGGAGGAGCAAGGGGAGATTGTAAAAGTCTATTGTACAAGTTGGTGCTTGTACTTTCAGGATTTGTAGATTCCATTCAATAGGTGCTGAAGAAACATAGGTAGCAACCTCATTTGGGTTGTAGCTCAGATAAAATAATAATGTAAAGAGGAGTTGGAGCTTTCCTTTCATTCATAAGAAGAAGAGGTTTTTCCCTTTTGGGTTTCCTCATGAAAATCTTTGTGTCATTGTCTATTTATGTGATTGCATATTTATTTATTTGAATGATTTGCAGCAAGACATACAGTAAAAGGCATAATCTGTGTTCATTGAGTAGTTTGTTAAATAAAAGGAAAGAGATTTTATCTAACTGATTGACCCCCCACTCTTAGTTAGGCTATCCTGTATAACAATTGGTATAAGAGAAGGTTGCTTCAAGATTCGATTTAATCACTGGAAGTTTGATCCTTAAAAATGGATAAGAAATTTGATTTTACTAAACATGGATTACCTTTGTTTGATGAACACAATTATGCTTTTTGGAGTATCAGGATGAAGTTGTTTTTGCAGTCTCAAGGAGTAGATGTTTGGCAAGCTATGTTGAATGAATATAAGACTCCAACAACAGTTCCAACAGATGCTACAGGGAAGAAATTCTATGAGAGTAATTCCAAATCTATGTATGCAATACTTGGAGGATTCGTAGGTTCAGAATTTGTTAAAGTAATGCATTTTGAGTTAGCAAAAGAGCTATGGGACAAACTAAAGAAGGTATATGAAGGAGATACTAAGGTAAAGAATGCTAAATTACAATCATATAGAATTCAATTTGAAAGTTTAAAGATGGAAGAATCTGAAGATATAGCTACCTATTTCTTACGTATTGATGAAGTAGTCAATACTATGAGAGGTTTAGGAGAAACAGTTGAAAATGGTATTATTTTTCAAAAAGTGCTTAGATATTTACCTGCAAGATTTGATCACAAAATATCTGCTTTATAAGAAAGAACTGATATCGCTACTTTATTAATGGATGAGTTGAAAGGAATACTAACAGCATATGAGATGAGGACATCTAATGAGAATTCTTCCAATAAGGAAGCAGCTTTCAAGGAAACAAAGAAGGACAAGAAAAAGGTTGAAACATAAACCAGTAGTCATGAGGATTCAAAAGAAGACATGGAAGAAGCTAACTTTGTCAAAAATCTAAAAAGAGGTACTAGCAAGTACAAAGGTAAACTTCCTCTCAAGTTCTTTGATTGTGGTAGTATAGGGCATTTTGCTTCTAAGTGTCCTTTCAATAAACATTCTAATGGAGAAGAAGAAAGTAACATCAAAACCAAAGAATATAAGAAAATGTATAAGAAGCCATTTCGAAGAAATTCTTATAAAAAGAAAAGTCTATTAATCAAAAATAATAGTGAGTCCTCAGATATAGATGAAAGTGATGAAATTTTAGATATAAGACTTTTTATGGCTATGGAAAATTAGAATGATGAACTTATTGAAGAAGAAGAAGGCGAAGTTGGCCCTGAAGCTGAAATTGTAAGTGCTTTGTCTGAACTAAAGAAAGTAAGAAGAGAGTGTAAACAATTCAAAAGAGAAATTGATAAACTAGAATTTGAATTATAGAAATCAAATGGTTTGATTGAGAGCACTGAAATCATGTTAGTTGACTTAAATCTTAAAATAGAAGAGGCTAGAGTGACTGAAGAAGCTCTAACTAAAATGCTTGCAGAAAAGGATAAGGAAAATGAAGATTTAAAAATTGAAGTAGTCTCATTAAGAAAGAAAGTACAAGAAAATAACATGAATCATAGTTCTCAAGTGTTGAATCAAATTATTTGTAGTCAAAAATCAACATATGATAAGACTGGAATTGGTTATAAATCTGCATTAACTAATGGATGTTCTAGTTCAAGTGTTGAGAAAGTAGGTACAAAGGACAATCGTGAAAAAATTATTAGCAAGAAGATTGAATTAGAAAGGCAAGAAGAGAATCAGGCTTCAACAGTGCATAGAAGAAGTTATGGTAGACATCAAAATAGGTTTGAAGGCTATTGTCTCTTCTGTTATAAGTATGGACACAAAGCAACTTTCTGTAACGTTTTTTTAAGAAACATAAGTGCACATAACAATCATGGAATATCTAGATTTGAATATTAAAGAAGACATGATAAATCTATTGAGAACAATGTGAACAACTCACATAACATATTTGATGCTTTAAAATTTGAGGTTGAATACTATAGGTGTAATAACTTTGGACATATTTCAAGAAACTATCCAATGAATTTCCAAAAATATGTTATAAACCAATACACAAATCAGAAAACTAGTTATTGGAAAAGGAAGAATGATCATTTAGAAGTTGAAGAGTGCAAACTTGTTTTACAATTTGATCATAAAATTAAGTGGTGTGTGGAAAGTGGATGCTCAAAACATATGACAGGAAGAAAACAAATCTTTGATTCTTTAGATGAAATAAAAGAAGGTTTAGTCACATTTGGTAATGATCAATCAACTCGAATAGTTGGAAGAGGCACTGTTTGTTTGAACAAAGACATAATGGCCGAAAATGTTTTACTTGTTGAAAACATGGAACATAACTTGTTGAGTGTAAGTCAAACATGTGATAAAGGGCATCTTATGATATTTGATTCTAAAAAATGTCAAATCATGGATGTTAAAACAAATCAGTTAGTTGGAACAACTACAAGGACATCAAATAACATATACATTTTAGATGAGAAGGATGAAAATTGCTATCTTGGACATGAAGATGAAAGTTGGTTATGGCATAAAAGACTTGGACATATTAACTTTGACAATTTGATTCAGTTAAATAAAAAAGAGGCAATAAGGAACTTACCTGCCATAAAGAATCTTTCCAACTCTATTTGTAAACAATGTCAACATGGTAAACAAACTAGAGTCAAGTTTAAAACAAAGGAATATTCTACAACAAAACCTTTGGAAATAATACATGCTGATGTATATGGACCTATGAGGACAACAGGTCTAAATGGTGAAAGATACTTTTTATTATTTGTGGATGATTTTACTCGAATGACTTGTTTTTTTTTATTGAAAAAGAAGTCTAAAACTTTTAACTATTTTCAAGTTTTCAAAGAATTGACTGAAAATGAAATTGATATGAATATTAAGTGCTTAAGGTCATACAACGGAGGAGAGTTTATATCAAAAGAATTTAACAATTATTGTGTTGAAAATGGAATTAAAAGACATTTCTCTGTTACAGAAACACCTCAACAAAATGGTGTTGTTGAAAGAAAAAATAGAACTGTTATGGAAATGGCAAGAACAATGTTAAATGAGTCCAGATTGAATGACATGTTTTGGCCTCAAGCTGTTCACACTGTTGTACACATCTTGAATAGAAGTTTGCTAAGAAATAATAATGATAAGACACCCTATCAATTATGGAAAGGAAGAACAACAAACATAAAACATTTTAGAATCTTTGGGAGTAAGTGTTACATTAAAAGAATTGATAAAAATCTGGGAAAATTAAACTCAAGAACTGATGAAGGCATATTGGTTGGATATTCATGTTCAAGAAAAGATTATAAATGCAATAATTTCATATTAAGAAAGATTGTTGAATCTATAGATTTAAGGTTTGATGAGTCCTCATTTTTGAAGTCTAAATGTAAACAAAAGGATCAACAAATACGTGATATATATGACAAACATAAGATGGATGAAGAATTAAGTGAAACAGAAGAAACTAAGGCTGCTGACAGTGAACAATTAATTCCTACGTTGACATAGGGCACAACTCCATCCAAAAGCATGAATCCATCAAAGACTCCAAGCAAGAGAATACAAAAAAATCACCCTGAAGAATAGATAATTGGTGACATAAATGTAGGTGTTGGAACAAGAAGCAGAAGACAAGAATCCACCTCAACTCATGAACATGTATCTTTACTTTCTCTGATTGAACCCAAAAATATTGAAGAAGAAATTAAAGATGAGTACTGGATGAAATCAATGAATGAAGAACTTAGTCAAATAGAAAAGAATAAGACATGGGAATCGGTTCCTAGACCTTTGAATAAGAATGTCATAGGGGCTAAATGGGTTTTCATAAATAAGATGGATGAAGCAGGTAAAATAACTAGAAACAAGGCTAGATTGGTTTGTAAAGGGTATGCACAAGTAGAAGGAATAGATTTTGGAGAAATTTTTTCTCCTGTTGCAAGAATGGAATCCATTAGATTGATTCTAGCTTATGCCAGTTTTTAAACACATTAAAGTTTACCAAATGGATGTAGAGTCTGCATTTTTGAATGGTGATTTATAGGAAGAAGTATATATGGAACAACCAGATGGTTTTCAGGTACAAGAAGTAGACCAATATGTTTATAGGTTGAAAAAGGCATTGTATGGGCTGAAGCAAGCACCAAGGGCTTGGTATTCCAGACTTGACAATTACTTGAGGCAACAAGGATTCAGGAAAGGTAACACTGATAGTAATCTATATATTAAAGAAGAAAATGATAGCTTGATAATTGTTGAGATATATGTAGATGATATAATTTTTGGTAGTGATGATAATAGGCTTAGTAAACAGTTTGCTAAAAGTATACATAAAGAGTTTGAGAAGTCCATGCTAGGAGAAATGGAGTTTTTCTTAGGATTGCAAATTACTCAATCTGATAAAGGTATTTTCATTTCTCAGACCAAGTATATCAATGAAATGCTTAAGAAATTTTAGATGGAAGAGTCCAAACCAGTTGGCACTCCAATGGTTACTGGCTGTAAATTAAGTAAGTTTGATGATACTAAAGATGTTGATCAGACAATATACAAATCTATGATTGGTAGTCTTCTTTATGATACAACTACAAAACCTAATATTATGCATTCAGTTTGTCAAGTTGGCAGGTTTCAGGCTTCACCAAAAACTTCTCATCTAGTTGCAGTCAAAAGAAATTTCAAATATCTTAAGGGGACAACAGAATATGGTTTGTGGTATCCTACAGGTAATCAGCTTGATTTATATGCTTTCATTGATGCTAATTGGGAAAGTTGTGTTGATGATAGGAAGAGTACTAGTGGAGCAACATTTTTTCTTGGAGGATGTCTTGTAAGTTGGTCAAGTAAAAAAAATCAGCAGTGTCTCTATCTACTGTTGAAGAAAAATACATAGAAGCTGCAACTTGTTGCACTCAGGTTCTATGGATGAAACAAATGCTAGAATATATACATATTCATTATGATGAACCTATACCTATATTCTATGATAATACCAGTGCAATTAGCATTTCTAAAAATCTAGTTATGCATTAAAAAACAAAGCACATTCCCATTAAATTTCATTTTCTAAGAGAGCAGGTTATGTCTAAAGTTATTAAAGTGGAATATGTTGGCACAAAGGATCAGATTGCAGATGTATTTACTAAATCTTTACCTAAAATGCAATTTGAAAGTCTCAGGGATTAGTTAGGGGTTTGCCCTCTGTAATTTCATTTCATTCTCAAATATTGCACATGCTTCATTATAAAATCAAATTGCACAGGTTTATTGACTATTATTGATAGGGGGAGTTGCTACTGAAATGATAAATCTTTACAAGTGGTTTTTATTTGCTCAGGGAGAGTATGGTTGATTCCTTTGCCATAGATTTCAAAAGGGGGAGAAGAGATTTAAAGTTTTTCGTCAATGCCAAAGGGGGAGTTTGTTGGTCAGTTTGCATAGGTTGTTGCACAAGTTTTGTCATTAATGTCAAACTTGAAGTTGCACGATGGTTTGCTAAGAGTTCCTTTGGAATTCAGGAATCAAAGAAAGGAGGAACTCCAACCTTCGACATCATGATACGCGAAATCGCAAAATGCAAAGTTCCGATGAGATCAGGACTGTCTGATCATGAAAGTCCGTGGGACCATCGATCGGAGAAAAGTGGATATTGGAAAATCAGAAGTCAAAGGAAGGAAATGCAATAGCATTCCAACTTGTGAAATGTCGAAATGCGAAAATCCGAAGTGCCGCCAAAACATGAATGCCGAAATACCGAAAGGGACACATGTCACATGATTCCGTGAGTTTCTATTTCGGGATTCCGGGAGTTGGAGGTGTCAAGGAAACTCATGACAAGAATGATGAATTTTCGAAATGTGAAACCACGAAGTTTTGGAGTTTCAGATACCGGGAGTTGGAGGATTCAAGAGTCGAGACTCTTCATCACAGGAGTCCCGAAGTTGCGAAATGAGAAACGCCGAAATCCCGAAAAAGGCACATCAACAAAGACTCCATTTCAAAGTTTCGCAGACTGGGAAATCAAAGATCAAAGGAACTTTAACATTTGAAGTAGCGAACCCAGAAATGTTGAAATGCTAAAAGATGAAATGCCGAAAGGGACTATTGTGAGTCTCGAAAACCCAAAAAGAAAAAATGCTGAAATGTAAAACACATTTTAGTTAAGCCCATGGTCATAGCCAATGGACATTTGGTTTAAGCACAAGTGTCTTGCCAAAGCACTCGAGGGTTATTCTATGTTGAGACAAAACAAATGTATGATCATTGAACGATGTTGGTTAAATATTTAAACTGATCATGTGGCTACTGTTCTTCTTGAGGCCTTGACCAATAATGATCATTGTAAGGTAGTTATTCAGTTATTGTAACTAATTATTTGAAGCTCGAGGGTTCGTGTAACACCATGTTTCCCCCAGTTTGTAAATATAACTGGACTAGCCAAGGACTATGGAAAACTCATAAGTATGAATATGTGATGTAAATGGACCTACAGGAAGAGGTCAATGAATGTGAATAACTTTCTGAATCATTGCAGGACTGCTGAGAGGGGGTGTGCAGAAAAGAGACCATGATGGCGGTGGAAGGCACCTGAAAAGGTGGCGTTAACTTACACTGATAATTAAATACCATATTTGGACTCCACTGGCCCAGAGAACCAAAAGTGGCTTACTGGCCCTGAAATTCAATGCCTTGCAGGCTGGTAGACGGATGGCTTGATGAGGGATGGGATGGTGGACCGCCCATCCATAGAGCCGTCAGGCCTGATCGGTGCGAGGGTAATCGTGCCACACGCAACCTCGCGATAGGGTAAGGCGTATGGCAGAGACGATTGAAAGGGAATATGTGAGGGGAACTCTGGCAGTTTTACGCAGAGTGAGTGATAGCAGAGGGGAAGGATTGCAACCTTCGCTCCTGGTCACTGGCAGACGAAGAGACGCAGTCTCAGAGCATCGTGGTCTCAGCTCGGGGGTGGCTAGTGGTAAATCTGTTGGGATTCGTTGAGCCTACGGTTGGGTGGGAACGAGCACCCCTCTCAGCAGTTGCACCCATTTCTGGTGTTATTTTCGGATAAGTGTTTTACATAATTGTATCTTGAAATTTATAGAATGATGTATATATGTATATGATCATAGAACTGTCAAATTATGAATGATTTCTATGTAAGAATGTTTGTGCAGTGTTTGATGAGAATGAATAGATATATGTTCACAATAGAGGAAATCATGCATGACGTGCGTGGATAAAGAAATCTTATTTGTGCCTAGATTGAACTAAGTTAGGTTCCCAACCCGTTCTTAGGAAGTTGCTTTCCCTTATCTGTCTCAGGGATACTCGGTACATATCTCTTCACATAGATTTCGTCCCTAGAAAGGGTCACAAAGGGCCCAGAAAAGGGACTTGAATGCACAAGTCTTAACAACCCTATATAAAGAGGAACGACCCTCTTAAATCACGAAGTAGCAACTTAGGGATAAGTATTGATCAACGGATGAGATCCTATCGGAGATTCTGCAGTCATTCACGACCATTGAATCGAGAGAATAAACGAGGGCGTTAAGTGCCATTAACCATTTTTCCTCTATCTTCATGAATAGAGAGGAAATTTGAATCGTAGACCCCCAGGCTCCATGAGAGCATCTGGACCGTTGATTTTTCCACATCCAAAGAGTAGTAGAAAAGGGTGCAGCATCGGGACCAATCTGAATCATCAGATCTGAACTAGGAATCCCGACAGTTGTTAGATATTTAGGGAGATAGACGAGGGTTAAGCCTCATGAATAGGGGCAAAATGGATCAGATCCATCCATCCGAGGAGGACAGGTGGCAGAGATCCAGGGATCTCGTGAGCTCAGAGGTTCGTGGGGTAGGAGTCCAAAAGTTGGATGCTCCAAGTCGCGAGTGGCGAAGCTACGAGAGGATCAGAGCCATCCATCTGAGGAGGACAGGTGGCAGAGATCCAGGGATCTCGTGAGCTCAGAGGTTCGCGGGGTAGGAGTCCAAAAGTTGGATGCTCCAAGTCATGAGTGGTGAAGCCACGAGAGGATCAGAGCCGTCCATACGAGGAGGACAGGTGGCAGAGAGCCAGGGATCTCGTGAGCTCGGAGGTTCGCAGGGTAGGAGTCCAAAAGTTGGATGCTCCAAGTCGCGAGTGGCGAAGCCACGAGAGGATCTGAGCCATCCATAGTTGAGGATGCATGTCAGGAGATCCAAAGAAGTCGAGCATCAAAGAATCGGAGTTTCTGAGCACAAATAAATCTTGTCATACAGAATTGTAATCCGTGATTTATCGACAAGATCAGAACCATCCATTGGGTGGAACACGTGTCCACAGATCCCAAAGAGTCGGAGGATTGAGAGTCTAGGGGACTTGCGCATCGTGACACTGAAAGGTGTGAAACCCCGATAGGATTAAAGACTATGATCTTGTGAAGGTTATGGTCACATTGACCAGGGCTTAGCTTGGGGATCCAATACGCTAGAGGCATATCAGGGATCAAAGAATCACGAGTTATGAGGACTCGTGAATTATGACATTGGAAACCCTGAAACTCCGATAGGAGTAGCCTTGAAAGGAGGTAAGGCCATGGTCACAGAGGTAGTGGACCACAGGCTTGTCCTGGGAAGCCAATGCATAAGGAGCACGTCGGAATTCGAAGGATCGCGAGTCTTGGGGGTGAATGAATTTTGACATTAGAAACCCCGTAGCCCCGATGGGAGTTATGACCATGGTCATATAGAGGAGGCCATGCAACCAAGAGCTTATCCTAGGAGGCTAACTGGCATTTAAGGGAGTCGGGATGCTTGAAAACAGAAATTCTGATGGAAAGGGACATAAGACCACGGTTATGTACAGAGAGTCGGGTAGGTAAATAGAAGACTTGTGAATTGGGGATTCTCATTGTTGAGAAAACAACAACAAAAAAAAAAATTCTGATTATAGGTAGTGGGTATGTTACAAAGTGGTATCATAGCATGGTTACAACACTCGGCCTGATTGGGATCATGTACCAGACGCGCATAAACCTTGTTCGAAACACTCCTATGAGGAGTAACCCCCTGACTTAACTATCTTGACCAGGACTAAGAACTTGGAATATGAAAACCCGACTGTGTATGCATGTGAAAGAGTTATGAATTTATGCACCATTTATAAAAAAAAAATGAATTTAACTCTTGACTAATAATCAGCGTTTGTCTTTTCACTCAAGCGGATGATCAACCGCGGGAATCTACAAGCGCAGAACATGGTGACTCACCAAGAGGTGGGAGAAGGCTCCCACAACAGAGATGGAGAGTCTGACGAAAGAAGAGAAATAGGAACCCCTCCAGACCTAGCTGAGACTGTGAGGAGTCTCATGGTCGAATTGCAAAGTTGCAAGGCCGATAATGAAAGGATGATGAAGGAACAAGAAAAGAAAACCGAAATTAATGCAGTTCTACTGCAGATCTTATCCGACCTACAACGACAAATGCAGCATGAACCTGAGATGCAAAATCATGGTCGTGTCAGTGGTCACACTAAGAGAAGCACATCCAGAAAGGTCCACCCCAGAGGAAAAGGACCAGTGCCAGACGATTCCACTCAGAATGAAGCTGGTGATTCAGAAGGCTCTTCCAGCAGCAGGACCAGTTCCTATTCTCAAAAGAAACAGAAGAAGCAAAAGACTTCTAAGAGTCATAAATTTGAGGAGTTCAAAAAGGCCAAACCTCCCTCCTTCGATGGCGAGATAAAGAAGGGAGAGGAAGCTGAGGCTTGGCTACGTGGACTGAAGAAATATTTCAGAGTCCATGATTTCTCAGAGAACCTGAAGGCCCGAGTGGCCACTTTCAATCTAAATGAAAAGGCTTCCATTTGGTGGGAAGACCATAAGAATATGAAAGGGGTCCGCGAGGAGGACCTGTCTTGGAGACTGTTCGAGAAGTACTTCCAGAAGAAGTATTTGTCGGAAAGGTATTTCGACGAGAAGACTAAAGAGTTCTATGAACTCAAACCAGGACAACTTACTATGGAGGAGTATGTCAAAATATTCCTTGACTTACTAAGATATGTACCCTACATCAAAGTAGAGAAAGAGAAGGCACAACGCTTCATTAGTGGGCTACCCAAGGAATACCAAAACCGAATTGAGTTTGATGAGCCAAAGACCTTAGAAGAAACTATACGAAAGGCAACATATTGTCATGAACAATATGGACATCGAGCAGAGTCTCATGGAGACTGGAAACAAAAGAATGGTTCAAAATTTCAGAAGAAAGGGAGAAAATCCTCGGGATTGAAAAACTACAAGAAGAACCATAGAATGAACTTTCCAACCCGGAGTGTACTCCAGTAGAACTTTCCCTCGGTGGATGGAAATAAAACTTCTGGACCGATATCACTAAAGACTGATAACTCAAAAAGGAAACCCTTGGAATGCAGGGATTGTGGAGGAGAGCATCTCCGGAGAGACTGTCCACTCCGACAACAGAACAGTCGGAAAATTTATAACATGCAGGAAGCTACCACGGTCAATGATGTGGCCAGGAGTGTGTCGCAGATCTATGCAGCCTTGGATGATAACCAAGCTGACCACCAAGATTTAGTGGTGGAAATAGAAGGTATGATCTTCAACCATCTGGTATCTGTTTTGATTGACCTTCGTTCAAATTTGAGTTATATATCCCCTAGAACCGTTGATAAGTGTAAGCTACAGCCACAGAAGCAAACTAAACCATGGTTGGTATAGTTAGCCACTGGCACCAAAAGAAAGGTGGTAGAGGTCGTACCATCCTTCCAATTAATGTTGGGTGAATCCCTCACCCAAGAAACCCTTAATGTATTACCCCTAGGATCATACGATCTGTTGATTGGTATGGACTGGTTGGCCACCCATAAAGCCAAACTGGATTGTTACTATAAAACCTTAGAATGTGTGAGTGAAGAAGGAAAAAGGATAACCCTTCAAGGGATCCGAAAACCGGTCTCGGTGAGACAAATATCATCATTGCAAATGAGGAAGTATTGCCGAAAGGGATGTCCCCTATATGCAGTACAGGTGTTGAAAACAACCGAAGGTGCAGATCCAAGCCCTGAAGATCACCCTATCCTAAGAGAATACCGAGATGTGTTTCCATAGGAGATATTGGGTCTACCTCCGAGAAGAGACATTGAATTCTCAATAGAACTTTCACCAGTAGCAGTGCCGGTGTCTAGAACACCTTATCGGATGAGCACACCTGAGTTAGTTGAACTCAAATTGCAATTGAAGGAAATGATGGACAAGGGTTATATTCGACCCAGCGTGTCCCCATGGGGAGCACCGGTCCTGTTTGTGAAAAAGAAGGATGGCACCCTTAGACTATGTATAGATTACAGATAACTTAATAAAGTAACCATAAAGAACAAATACCCCTTGCCTAGGATCGTTGATCTATTCGACCAGTTGGGAGGTGCGTCTGTTTTCTCAAAGATTGCCTTGAGGTCAGGATACCATCAAGTCCGAATCAAAGGTGAAGACATCCATAAGACCGCTTTCTGGACATGGTATGGTCATTATGAGTTTGTGGTAGTACCATTTGGGTTGACCAATGCCCCTGCCACTTTCATGTGCTTAATGAACAATGTACTCAGTAAATTTTTAGATAAATTTGTACTAGTTTTCATTGATGACATATTAATCTTCTCTAATAATGGAGAATAACATGAAGAACATCTTAGACTTGTGCTGCAAGTGCTAAGAGAGCATCAATTCTATGCTAAATTCAACAAGTGTGACTTCTTTCAGAAGCAAATACATTACTTGGGACATGTGCTGTCCAAGGAAGGGGTAGCAGTAGACCCTGACAAGATCAAGTCTATCATGGAATGGCCTACCCCAAAGGATGTCTCAGACATCAGATCCTTTATGGGATTGGCGGGATACTATAGGATATTTATAAAAGATTTCTCCAAGATTGGTTGTCCAGTCACTGCCCTCCAGAAGAAGGGAACAAAATTCCTATGGACACAGCAATGTGAAGAAATATTTCAAACCTTGAAACATCTACTAACCCATGCACCTGTGCTGAAAATCACTGACCCAGAAGCTGACTTCCTTGTGTGCATAGATGCCTATAAAGAAGGGCTCAGAGGATTCCTTATGCAGGAAGGAAAGGTGATCTGCTATGAATCCCAAAAATTGAATGAACGTGAGGTCAACTATGTGACTCATGATCTAGAATTGGCTGCCATAGTGCATGCCTTAAAAATGTTGGGGCATTACCTCCTGGGAAGGAAATTTGTACTTATGACAGATCACTATGGATTACGGTATTTGTTTGATCAGCCCAAGCTCAATGCTAGACAAGCTAGATGGATGGCCCTCCTTAGCGAATTTGATTTTGAAATCAAACACATCAAAGGGAAGGAGAATAGGGTGGCCAATGCCCTTTGTAGAAGCATGAGAACAATTCACCTGGCCGTGGTGAGTACCTGCGAGACAGATGTCAAGAACATAATCAAGGAGGCACAAGAAACAGATCCCTTCGTCCGAAATGTGACCCTGTACCTACATCAAGAACCTGCTGGAGTAAAATACGAAGGCTATCAGACAACCGAAGAAGGTCTACTCACCTACAAAGATAGACTGTACATTCCCAATTGTGACAACTTGAAGAGGTTCATCATGGATGAACTACATAAAAGACCCTA
>CBVK0100670014.1:0-16375 GCA_900067695.1 Picea abies
GAGCTTCCACCTTCACATGGTTGGCCCTATTCAGTGGATAAAAAATTATTGGAGCCATTTGTTCTTGGATCAAACCTCTCTTGATCCAACTGAGCAACAACATAGTCAATGTTGACTTCATTGTTGCTCCTTCAGATTGAGGGGGGTTTGCTCCAAGATCAGACAACTCCAATAAATTATTCTTGAAACTAAGAGGAGCTTATTCATCCTATCACTTCTGAGATGTGTGTTTGTGTGTGTGTCACTATTTAATCTCCTCTCATATGGATTTTACAAAAAAATAAATAAATGGTGTTTACTATTTGCAATCTTGTTGGTTTTAATTTCTATTAGGATTTATTGACATGTCTTATGTTGGTTTTAATTTCTATTAGGATTTATTGACATGTCTTAAAAGTATTTTTTGGTTTTTACTAAAAATTAAATATAATTATGTTTTTATTTAGTACAATATGCAGTTCGTGCATTTGCATATGCTCTAGATGTTGTATCAATGCAATGCTACACATTAGAATATCAAAGATTATGCATGTCTTGTCTTTTTTCTTCTTTTTATGACTTCTTAAGGTTCCTTTTATTTATTTATTTTTACATTACCATGATTTGTGGGCCACTATGGGGCCAGTCATTCTATCCAATGAACCACACCTAAGTATGTAGCATATACAATTCCCTTTAGTTCATCGTATCATATGATTCACATAGCTAATCTAATACTTCAACTTGGTTTTTTGTGGTTGTGTATAAGTAATCCCTTGGATATCATAGTATAAGAATAACCAAAATTATGCAATAGAGTATTTTAAATGAATGAGATATAGATACCACTTTCGAGTAGAAATTACAAATCATAGGCACCAATGAACCTAAATACTCATCCCACATTCCAAGAAGATGAAAATCAAACATCCCACCAGCCTAAAAGTGGATAGGGGGTTGGGTGTGTTACACCAACGACCTCTATACACTCCTATGATATTTATTACTCTCCTGTGATATTTATTGTAATGTTTATTATTTTGTTGTAGAGTATTGCTTTAGCACCAAAGGAAATTATTCCACCCTTACCTCTAGAGAAAGAAAATCTTGAAAATGCTTTAGCTATAGAAATTTCTACCAATCTATTAACCAATGTCATTCCACCAACACTTGGAATTTGTACTGCACTCAAATCATTAAATCTATCTAACAATTCCTTAGAAGGTTCCATTCCATATTCACTTGGGTATCTACAAAATATCATGGACTTGGATGTGACCCAAATGTTTCTCATTAACATTGGCACGAACAAAAAAATATCTTTGGAAAGACTTGAATCCCAATTGGAGAAATATTAATTAATCAAAAAATCATTGCTAACACAAGATGAGATCCATTTTCATTTTCATTTTCCTAATAAGTTCAGAAAAATTAGTTTAAATTTTAGCAGAGGCGCAAAATGATTTGGAACACATCTGGAGGATTGTTAAATATGGCATAATAGTTTAAATTGGCCAGAATGAGTTCTAAAATAGTGACGATGGAAATAAATCAAATATCAATGGTCACGATTATGATTGGGACAGATCAACGACTAGTGTTCATTGTGGGCCTAGAAAGTGCACAGAGGTTAATTCCATAAAGTGGTTCTGAAATGGAAACCACATGTTTTGAAGGTAAAGACGTGTCATCATAGGGATGATTGCGAAGCATAAAGTGGTTTACATTGAAACCGCTGACCCGTCGCTCCAAAAAGTTGAATATTATAAAGTTGATGTGATTTTTATTTTTGTTTGTCTTTTTCAAATCGAGAACTATTGAAGTAGTTGCAACTGTCACCTTCGACCAAATTTAGAATTCTCAGCGCCATTATAATTTCCATTACCAAGTATTTTTTCTTGCTGCCATGGATCCCATCATGCTCGAAGTATCTAAACGAAGCCCCAAAATTAATGAATAATCTCTAATCGATAGATATAATGATGTTTGTGACCCTGAATTCACGGTTGCCCCTATTTCTCAATTAAGAAGTAACATAGCTGATGTTAGAGGGAAAGGTTTTCCATTTTTGGAGTTTGTTCAAGATTCTCTCATTCCGTATGCAACCAAATTGTGTTTTCAGTTTCTTGAATTTATAGGATGGTGTGCAGAGCAATACTTAGAGTCATAAAGAGTTGTAATTGATAAAAGGGGTCTAAATTCTTGTGTAAAATTGATGTTGTGTTAGTCAGGGAGTCATTAAAAATTCTGAAGTCTTTCTATGAGAATTATGAACCTTTTGATGAGGAAGAAATGATTAGAGTCTATAGGGAGTGTCAACCAGAGATAAAAAATCTATTTTTAATAATGATTATCAAGATTGATCAGTTTCCACAAAGTCTGTCTTTTCCCTTAAGCATTGATATCATGGTCAGTGAGGTTCAATGTGTCTGCTCTTTGTTAAGTCAAGTTTTAGGTCTTAATAGTGATATATTCATAGTTGAGGTCATGTTAGGTTTTCTGCTCAAATTCTTCAAGTCAGAGTCAGATCAAGTTGTCTGCATTAATTTTGATGAGTTCCTAGCTGATACCATCCAAAAATAGCTAGTGAACTTCCACTCTCTTAGACACTTTAGAAAATGTACATATCTGAGGAATATTTTTCTCACGAACAACAATGCAGAGATCCCTAAAGCATAATCAATATATATTGAAAGAAACATGATGACTACAGTAATTGTTATCAATAAAGTCATGTCAAAGGTCTACTAGATGATTTTCAATGTTAAACTGCCCAGAGTTATTGAAGAAATAAGAATTCACCTACAAAATCCAGAAGATAGAGTAGGATATTGGACCCTTTTCATAAATTCTATAGTAATATGGGTATATGGCTTTCATGAGTTTCATTATCTGTTTCCCATATTTTTGACCCCAATAATTTTTTCTCTAGAGTTCATAAGACAGAAAATCATCTCTGAAACTGAAAATTGCATCAAATATCATAGAGAAAGAAATATATAGTTTCCCTTTGTGATTGGCCCATTCATTGTAAAATCCAGAACATGTCTAGCACAGGTTGAGGAAAAGATCAAAGCTTTGTTTTTTGCACAAAATCCAAGTAAAAAATATGATCCTCATTAGATCATATCTAGAAGGACGTAAATGAACAAGAGTGCTCCATATGATCATGAGCCTATTGAAGGCCTGGAGAATTTTGTAAATCTTGAAGAATGTGTGGATGTTGATGCCCCTATACAAAAGACATCAACATAACATAGCATTCCAAAGGTGGTAATTAAGGTTCCAAAAGCTAGTACATAGATTAAGAGGACTATTTCATAGGAAATGGACATAGACCTTGAACACACTGCCAGAAATAAAATGAAAACCATCTAGATAGAGCAGTATGTAGACTTGGAGGATGAAGGGCCTAAAGAACAAACAAGTTTAGACACGGTGGAGAGTGGCACAAGTGTAATTGAATCCAGAGATGATCAATTGGAAAGTGAAGGTAGTTTAGGAGACTTCCATATCTAAAAATACTATTTTTCTCAGGCCTCAAAGGAAGCCTACCAGTCAAAGGAAGATTTATCTAAATGGTATGCAAAAAAAAGAAAGGAACCACTAAGTGAGATCATGAATCTAATTCCTAAGGTAAAGAAAACTTCCCAGCACAAGTCTTCATTATTCACATTCAAGGAAATAATAAGGAAAACAATCAACATTCCCATAGAAGAATAATATAAGGTCTCTGAGATCAAAATAAAGTATGATAATATCAGTGCCCCAGATAAGGTTCAATTCCACTAGTAGACTAGTGACCTGCTATATTAAGATTATTTAAATTTCAATTTGAAAAATGCAAAATTAACATCACTAGCTTCCAATCTTGAAGGCCAACTCAGGCAGGAAAAAGCAGTAAGTAAATCATAGCAGATTCAAATAAAGAAACTTGAAGCTGATGCCCCCAAAGAAATGAAAGACTTTCTTGATGAGAAAGACAAAGTGATTTTCATCCTGAAGAAAAAAGTTGAAAATGCCCGCTACAAAGCATCCACAAATTGCAGAACTTGTAGCATTGGAACAAGAAAAGGAAGCTTTCAAGAAGCAATCACTGGATTTTTAGGCTAAGTTTCTACAACTGGAAAAGGAAAAATTAGAATGGTCAAAAGAAAAGACAGAAATGGCAACTAGATTCATAGATTTGTCTCTTGTTGTACCCTCTATTACACCCTATGCTACTAAAAGATGGGGAAATAAAAGAATTGAAATAGAATATCAAGAAAATGGAACAAGAGGAATATAAAAGGGATGAAAGAGTATCACAACTTAAAAAGGAAATGCAGTCCTTCATGAAAAGGTGAATAAGCTAAACTTCAGGATTAAAAGAAAAAGTTTGCTACAAGGAGCCAAGCACATCATCTGGGACTCCATATTAGTTGAGGTTACAAAACTCATGACATATCTAAATTTTTTTAATGATGAGGACAACATTGCAATTTTGTCTAAACAAAGATGCAAAGCTATTAATGAAACTTTATCAAAAAGGCCAGTAGAATGGGCCCAAAACACTATGAATATCCTTAATACACTACCTCCATCAAGTTTGCAGACAATTGGGTTCAAAGATATAACGTATTTGATAATATGGGATAGAATAATCATAACCAAGAAGAACCTCTCGAATTCAGTCCAGAATAAAGCACTCAATTGGAAAAGAGTGTTAAGGATTTTAAGGATTTGTTTGAAGGACTATTTATCAAAGGTCTTCCATCATTCTGGGATAGAAAGGGAAAGTTACATGAATAGAAAGCCTACAATGCACTCTTGACACAAGCGAGGATGGATCACTCTAGGTTTGAAGACTTAGATGAAGTTTTAAAGGGGGCAGTTGTGGTAGAAATGTTAGCCATAGATTTTGAAATTTTGAATAAATTTAAGATAATAAAATTTGGCATGCCTGTCATGTCGTATGCCTCTTGCATAGATTTGGAAATTTTAATAAAATAAATTATGGATTATGATATTCCTTCTGAATTACAGTGGAAGGAAATAGTAAGATTGGGTAAAACTAAATGTAATTTTCCAGGTCCTATTAAATGATGATCCAACTATCAACAGAGTATGGGTCCAGACATCAACCAATCAGATTAAGAAACTACCAAGGTCAAAGGGGAAAAGATAAGGATAAAGCTACTGAAATATCTCAAGGATCTTGATTTTTTGAACTACTTTTCTCTATTTTTGTAAATCGATTTCAAACCGAATTTCATTGGTTTTTGTAAATATTGTAACACATAATGTACAAAGAGTGGGAGAAAGTTTGATGGATTAAGTATTTTGAGAGTCTTTTTACTGTAATATTTTCCTGAAGAATTAATAAAGTTGGGTGATCCAAGGCTTCTGGGATCCAATCTTGCTTCAGAGATTCACATGCCAGTGACTGTGTAGCATGTTCACTTCAATGCATGTTCTTCTTTCAGTTTATTGCTCTCTTTCCATATCTGAATGATATTCAATTAAAATATTGTTTCATAATTCATCATGTGTATGCTCTGTCACATAGTTTAGAATATCAATGGTGTTTTCTTCTGCTAAAACAGTTTAATAAATTTTAAAATCTGATTGCTTAAAGTGTTGATTTATGTTTTGTTTCTGTCCTTTCTGCTACAACGACATTTAAATTAAACCAACACACAGTTAGTGTCTATCTTGCCTTTGAATTATTTTCCCATTAATTGACAGATTACCCACATATTCATAAGCTTCAACCTTTTGACTCCATGCCCAATGAATTTCTCACATGCTTAAACATCAAATCCCATCCAGAAATTTATTCACAATCCAAGTACCTAACCTCAAGAAACAAAATCAAATCAGTCCTTTGAGTGACTAATTTGGGAGAGAGCCCTCTCCGAGATTGGAAGGGTTAGATTATAGTTTATGAAGTTGGTTTGTGGTTACCTTTGGGTTTCTTTTCTCAACCTAAAGAAATTACAGAGTGATAACAAAATTGAAGGATAAATTCTATTGCTTTTCAATGCAATGCACATTGCATCCAAATGATTAATGCTTTTATGTCAATTTGTCAGGATTTTTAGAAATTCTTTTCCACTTTAATTTACCTACACATTCACTGAGGTTTGCATGCATTTGTTTTTGTAACTTTGTATATATTTTGTGATTGAAGCATATCGTAACCATGACAACGAAAAATAAGATAAATATAGAATGAAAAAAATTGAAGCCACAACATACAATTTTAGAGTATTCTCTTACTGTATTGCATAGGGTTCACTCCATAGTTATGATTTCCACTTAATGTGGCTATCTTTTAACATTTAAGGTGTCACGACTCACTAAAAATGGATTCTTCCACTTATCTTTTGTATGTTTCAACAAAGGAATTCCCAAAGGTTCCAACTTATTTTGAAATCCCTACAAATTGTAGTAGTCTATTCCCTCAAGATTTTATAATTGGGTTTTCTTTCTTCAAATGATATGAATATATTAAAGAAGAGTTTGGCATTTCCATTTTATATATTTCTAATTCTGATTCTTAAAGGTTGCAGATGAAGGGAAAACAAACTAGAAAAACATACATGAAAATAAACACATACTTCAGGTCATCACCACATGAATCTTCAGTATGAAAAAACTCTGGACATCTCCACTTGTATTCTTTAAAATTTAGAAATTGTTACAATGATCAATACAATTTTTCCTTTGTTCTTCTGCCAACCATGAATACATAAAAACCTACAATATTTATACAACAATTCATTTCATTTGGTTTGAACCGATTACAATAGAATATAAAATTTTAGTTGACAAAATTTGGGATTTGCGGATATTCTTGCATTTTGGTTCTTTATCTTCATCCTTTGACTTCGATTGTACCTTCATTTAATTTTATTCCTTTTTGTTGATAGTTGGAAATCATTTACTCGATCTTGGGAAATTATATTTGGTCTTTCCCAATTCGACTATTTCCTTCCATTGCAATTTGGAAGGAATCTCATAATATGTCATTTCTTTCATTAAAATTTTCAAGTCAATATAAGTGGCATAAGACATGATAGGTAGACCAAGTTTGAATGTCTTAAATTGATTTAGAATTTCTAAATCTATACTCAGTTCATCAATTAAAGTAGCCCCTTTCAAACCCTCCTCTAGGGTTTCAAATTTGGAGTGGTGCATACTTGATTGAGTCAAGAGTGAATTATTTTCTTATTAATCCTGCAACTTACCTTTACCATCCCAGAATGATGGAAGGCCCTTTATGAACAATTCTTCCAATAAATTCTTGAAATTTTACACACTTTATTCCATCTGTATTGCTTTATTCATAACTGATTTCAAAAGCTCATGTTTTGTAATAATCCTTGTGGCCCAGATGATCAATGTAGTTCTGTCCTTTACCCCAATGTTCTTAAGATCTACAGGAGAAACTGAGTTGAGAATATTAATGGAATTTTGTGCCCATTCATATGGATTTTTGGCTAAAGTCTCATTAACAAATATGAATCTACGCCTGGCTGTGATTTCTATATTATCTTTATCACTTACAAAATTCAAATATGATCTAAATTTAGCAGCCTCAATAGCTATAGAATCCCATATTATATGTTTATCTCCTTGAAGTAGACCTTTCACTCTCAATCTTGAATTCAACTTATTAATCTTCTCCTGCAAGACTACCTTTTCCTTTTGAACTTGGGATATCTTTTCATCCTTTGTGCGCACTTCTTGCTCCAATTTCTCCATGTTTTCCTTTAACCCTTTGATCTCTCCTTCTTTCAGACTGACTTGTGACATATCCTGAACAATGTCTTCAATGGTTGATCCAGTTCCTGCAGTAAGAGATAAAACCATGACTTTATTTATCAACTCTACCTTTTCTTTAGGCCATTCCATATTTTTCTTTTCCAACTGCAAAATATTAGCCTTATAATCTAGTGCTTCCTTCTGAAATGTTTCTTTTTCCTTCTCTAAAGATACCAATTTTGTTGTTTGTGGGTGTTCTGTAGCAGACATCTTCAAATTTTTCTTCAAACTATGAATTATTTTATCTTTTTTCATCCAATAAAGACTTCATACCTTGAGGACCTTCATACTAAAGCCTTTTAATTTGAGTTTGCCAAGCTTTGTTGGCTGCCTTTTCCTGTCTTAGTTGTCCTTCTAATTTTGCAGCTAAGGATGTCATATTTGAATTTTTAAAATTTAAACTCAATTAATCAGAATACAACAAATCACCGGTCTACTTGTGGAATTTCACTTTGTCAGGGGCACTTGTGTTGTCATATTTGATTTTAATCTTTGACACTTTATCCTCCTCTACAACTGCAATATTAAAAGTTTTATTTTCAATATCCCTCACAGTGAACAAGGAAGATTTCAGTTGAGAAATTTTTTCTACTTCAGGGAACAAATCCCTTATTTCACCCAAAGCCACATTTCTCTTTTCAGCATATTGTTTTGCTAAGTCTTCTCTGGATTAATAAGCTGTATCAGGTGCTTTATCAAAATAATATTTTTGACTTTGAAAAACTCTTGAGCTTCCTTCACTTTCAGATTGACTTCTTTCTTCAATTTATACAATGTTGGTACCACTTTCCACAGTGTTCAAATTCAATAGATCTTTGGGTCCTTCATCTTCCAAATCTACAATCTGATTTGGCTGAACAATTTTCATCTTCTTTTTAGAAGTTTTTTCATCATCAATATCCATAGTCTATGAAATGCTTCTTTTGCTGCACACACTGGCTTTGGGAATTTTAATTACCAAATTTTGAGGATCTGGTTGTGTTTGGACTTGTTGCAATGGTGCTTCCACATCAATACACACTTCCATATTAGCTAGTTTATCCAAGCCTTCCACATTCTCAAGTTCATAAGGTGCATTTTTATTCATCTGTCTTCTCTTGGATATGATATGATGTGGATCATATTTTCTTCCTTGTATTTCTGAAAAGCCAAAGTCTTTGTGTTTTTATTTAACTTGTGATAAAAATTATCTAGACTTAACAACAAAAGGGCCAATAACAAAGGGAAATTTGATGTTAGAGGCTCTGTGCAGTTTGATGAAGTTCTTTGTCTCAGAGATGATTCTTTGTCTGATGAAATCAAGAGCAAAAATATTGGGAGTTAGGAAAACATGTAATAGATAAGGAGATTCATGAAAACCATATACCCAGATCACTGTTGAATGTAGAAAAAGTACCCAGTTTCCTATTCTGTTTTTTGGATTTGGTTGTAGTTGAATCTTCATGTCCTCCAAAAATCTGGGTAAACTTGTATTGAAAATTAGAGAATAGATTCTTGACATCCTTGTTGATGAATATGAGCAAAGTGATTCTTTTACATTTAGTAGATACAAAAGCTACTTTAGGGATTTCTCCATGGTTACTTGCTAAGAAAACCTTTAACATATATGTATAATATCTTAAATGTATCAAAGAGTGGAAATTCACTAGCTTCTTTTGAATGGTGTCATCTAGGAATTTATCAAAATTAACTCGGACTGACTGACCAGACTCTTACTTGAAAAAAATTGAAAGAAAACCAAGCTTGACTTCAACAACATATTTATCACTGTCTAGACCTAGGACCTGACTCAACAGGGAACAAACCCACTAAAATTCAATGACCATCATGTTGATACTCATTGGTAAGGACAAACTCTCTGACATTTGTTCATGTTTAATGATTTGTTGTAGAAATTGACTTTTGAGCTATGGCTGACATTCTCTATAAACCCTATTCCCTTTTTCTTCATTGAATGGATCAGAATTAAAGGAAAATGCTTTTGGGATATTGAGTGACTTTTAGATTGATAGATTATCTATTCTACACAAGCCTTGAGACCCCTATTTATTGATAAGTACCCTTTCTGAATATGAATATTGCTTAACGCACCAACCCAAAAATTCATGAAATGTGAAATAAACCTTGAAAACATACATGACAATAGAGGCCTAGACTGCTTCTAAAAATGGAACACGCTTTCTCTTTATATCAACCAAGTTGCTTCAAGACATAGAAATGGGGGAAATAGTGATATTAGGGTAAAATACATCTGCATATCTGTTAATTAGGGATTCCTCATTACTTTTAGGGTCTTTCTCTGCTACTGATAATACTATGGGATCCATGGCGACAGGATAAATACCTGGAAATAGGCTATGATGGTGCAAAACTGGGCTACAACAGAAAAATGGCGGCCGCGACAGTGTTCCAATGGTCCCCAAGTTTGAAAATAATAAAAATGTCAAATCGACCTTTTATACTTTTCACTTTGCGGAGGTGTGGATTGGTGTTTTTGGAACAACCTTCTTGTCATTCTGCAATCAACTCGACGCTGACACATACTCTTGAATGGAAACTACGATTTGGATTGCAGGACCACCCTTCAAAATTATCCCCCATGCAACTTCAAATTCCACAATGCTTTCGGGCTGTCGATTCTGATGGATCGTGATAAAATTTATTATGGGCCTGATGTAATTTATTTCTTTGCCAAATTCAACTACTTTTTTCCTTTTTTAACCTTCCTGTCAATATATCTATTTTTTTCTTAAATAGATATATTTTTTTGCTCTTGCGACCACACAGATCGTAATAGTATATCTTACGACGATTATCCTAGGTTTTTGTTTGTGCGATGATCATCCTCGGTTGTCTCTCTTACAACGATAATTGTTTGACATCTCTCTTGTGACAATCATCCTTGGTTGTCGTTCGTGCAACGATCGTCCTATGTTGTCGTTCTTGTGATGATCATGTACAATTTTCATTCTTGCGACAATGACTGGTGGGCATCTCTCTTGCAATGATCTACGTAGGTCATCTCTATTGCGACGAATTCTGTAGTTCATCTCTCTTACGACGAATGTTGTAGGTCATCTCTCTTGTGATGACCGTTGTAGGTCATCTCTCTTGCAATGACCGTCGTAGGTCATCTCTCTTGCGACGACTGTCATTATTCCAGGTCGGTCGTCGTCGCTCTTGCGACGTTATTCCAAGTTCATCACACTTTCGACAGGATATGATGCGACGTTTGAGGGACCCAATATTCATCACAATATCCACAACATAATGCCACAAGAGCATCGAAATGGCCATTGCAAAATGACCCAAATTTACTAGTGTTGGCACTATGTTTTCTTTCTCTATAAATTTCCAACTACTATCCACATCATATTTTTGTGAAGCCATTATTTTATTGCATGTGTTTACATATATAGACACACACACACACACATGAATAATATATATATGTGTGTGTGTCTATATATATATATACACATACAATAAAATAATCACTTCACAAAAATATGATGTGGATAGTAGTTGGAAGTTTATAGAGAAATAGAGCATAGTGTAAAGGCGAGAAGCAATTGCATTCACAATCCAGCCCTCACACTTTATTTTAATGCTAAATGATATAGTTTGGGATTTGTTAGTTACAATAAATGTTGGTGGACTTACGCTTGTATTGTTGATTTAAAAAAAATACTTTTATTTGTTTAAAAAATTATTTTATTTTCCATAAGTATTTATCTTTAATATTGATCATTTTATGTGCTTAATAATTTTTGTTTTTTATTATAGTATTAGATTGCTTGGGTGAGGAAATCACTCTTAGTCATTTATGTAAACCCTAGTGCTCATGGTATTTATTGGTTTGTCCCTCTTGAACATATATCTAGAAGGGAGGAATCCTTGTTTCCTCCCACATACGATGTTAGAACCTTTCAAGCTTTAGTGGCTTCACAATGATCCAAGTCATCAACTGAGAAAGCACCTTTGAATTTCATCAAGAAATATGGTTGATACCCTTTGTTAAGATTTTTCTTGTAGCCTCTTGTCTAAAAGCACTTTATATTGCAAAAGCATGGTCTGCATGGTTAGTTTATCAAGCTCTAGCCATCTCCCAGATCCATGGATCTTTGGATGCAAAAAAATTGGATGGCTATGATTCAAGGAACTCTCTCATATTATTCTTGTAGGCTTCATATTATGCCTTTTGGTTCGAAAAAATGATGACATATATCTCATCTTTGTAATGGGATTGTACTTCATGGGCCAAGAAAAATGATTCTCAATCGACAAATCCTTGATTTCGATCTAGAAGCTAATGTTCCTAATGTAGTGCATGTCTAGGTTTGTTTGACACACCTCCCTTTTCACTATTGGAGTAACAACATCTTTGCAGCCATTAGAAATTCTTTGGGAAAATACATATATAAATTTGTACCAAAAATAGGTATGTTTGCATGCACTAGGATATTCATGGAGGTAGATATAGAAAAAGGGTTTCCATAAGCAATTACCAGGCTATCCCTATACAATTGGGCTCACATGTAGAAGTTGGACTACAAGCAGTTTCCATTCAAATGTAAAGCACGCCACGAGTATGATCGGTTCACAGAGAAATGCAAACTAACAAACTTGATCCAAACTCTTTTGGAGAAATAAGATCAATGGAAACAAACCAAGAAGCCTACAAACAATAGGCCATTAGTTGCCTCTTCTATTCCCAATCCTTCATCTAGAAATAGAGGTAAATCAAAGCCCTCTGAGAAAAAATTGAGTTATTGGCTCAGATCTCCCAAGGAGATGAACCTCAGGACCAAAACCCCCTACAACCATTTGAAACCCCTCCATTTTTCCAATTGGTGAACCCCACTCCAAAAAAATATGCTCCCTCCCTCTTCTTCAAAGTGGAACAAGAACCTTCTTAAGATACTCCAAAATATCAAGAAAACAAATAACCTAAAGATAATTTGTAACTTACTCGAGATATTCCTCCATCTCAATCTATAGGAATTATTACAAGGCATAAGACTAGCAACAAGGGGAGGAATATGGAGATCTAGAAGAAGAGTGACTCCCAAAAAGGTTAGGAAGAAGAACCCACTAGGATAGGAGAGAGGCAATAACAACAAAAGACAAATATATAGGGATGTAGATCTCCATAGAAATCTCCTTTGGAAGTGGAGTGAATATACTCTCAATCATAGGCCATGGATGTAGGTGCCATTAGACATAGCCACAAGCGATATTTCTAAGCACACATATGTAAAATAATTGAAAGTACTCTCCAATAATAGTAGGGGAATGGGAATCAAGTGTAAAGAAGAAGCATTGAGAGTGTTGGACACACTAGCCACACTAAGAGGGGGGGTGGGGGGGGTGAATTAGTGTGTGGTATTTTACAACTTTTTCTCACTTCAAGTTAGAAAACATTTCAAGAAATAATATTACACATCATCATTGTAATATTTCATGTAACCATTCACCAATGAAATCCATCAATAATAAAGAGCAATCAATCCATAAGCACAATGAAAACAAGAGACAACATATGTATGTGTAAGCTTTTGTATTATGTTTTACATGTGACTACAATAATGGGGGTTTTATCAGCACCAACTGAAGTAAGGAGCACCAACTCCAAGGAGAGCACCAACTCTGAAGAGAGCACCAACTCTCAAGCAAGACTCAGATTGTTGCAAGACTCAGCTTGCCGATAGAATGCAATCTATCAAACTAGAATTGATCTAGTAATACAACCAACACAAATACAAGTCAACCAGTTATAGAATATTCTTCAGCTCATAATCAGAGATCTACAACAAATTCTCATCAGAATAATCTTCCCATACAATCAACCAAACACTTCATCAACCTCCCTTCATTCATGATGCCATGCAATCAACAAGTTACCTCAACTTGTAAGATTCACCACAAGCTCAATTTTATGTTTTTGATTATGAAATTTCTATATGAGGTACTCCTATTGTTATCAGATAAATTGGTAGGTGCAAACACTAACAGATCTCCCTAGATCCACCTGGATCTAGAGCAAAACACACCAGAACATGACACTTTCCTTAAGTTTTAAATATTGAATTTACTAACTAAAGAGGGATAGGTGACATACCGTTTAAATGTTGCTTCCTCTCGCCATCGCCATCCTAGCTCTGTTCCAATACTCATAAAATGATGATCCTACAAAATAACACAACCAACCAAAGTGATAGTAATAGCATAAATTCAATATAAACCTATGTATGTGATTAAGGAATCATACAATAAAACACAACAAGCTTTATAGGAAAGAATCATATTATTGTATCATATTGAATGTGAAAGAGAGATTACAACCATGGCCTTGATGTCGTAAGATCCCTTCCAACTATCCTTCGTTCCCCACACACTTCCATTCCAAGAATTTTGAGAGCATAGATCTGATAATATTCACAATCTATCTTGACAAAGGCAAAACTCAAAGACACTCCAACCAAGCTAATAATTCCAAGCCAAATCCAACTTAGCCCTTCTCCATGAGAGCTCCTCTCCTTTTATAAGCTGAGGAGGATAAAGTGAGGATGTTAGGATGATCCCACTAAATCATGAAAGAAAGTAATATCCAAACCATTCGGATGCCACCTCACCATGGAAGTTTCTCCTTCTAGAAGATTCGAGAAAATGCTCGTTTTTCCCACGTATAATCATTCTTGCAACCTGCCTATAGAGCAACCTGCGAACCTCTCGCAACCCATCTATGTTGAAACCTATGAGAATCAGGCATTCTCGCATCTTGCCTATATAGAAACCTGCGAACATCCTCTTTAATAGGGTTTTTACAAAGGAAAATGCAACTTATTTTCTCAGGAAAAGTTCTTCTCCCTTCTTTCTTCAGGAACTTAGGCCACTGACCCCTCTGAAAGAAATAGATAGGTTTACATCATTAACAGCCATAGGGATGAAAAAAATAATGTGTAATAGAGAGCCCCCCAAAGTATGAAGTTAGAACAAAGTGATAGATAAAATACTTTGTCGATTGTATATAGGGAACAATGAACAATCGGTTGGAAACTTGCCAACAAACAAGGAAATATAGTACAATAATACATCATCACTGAGGTAGGCATTCCCATACTCCAAATACAAATGACTCAAAGCATAAATGCCGACATGTGAAGATCCATGTCAAGTAAGATAGGTCATGGCCACCAAACATACACTGTGGATCCATGCCAATATGACTCAAATTTGAACATAGCCACCAAAAATACACTGTGGATCTATGTGTTAAAGACTCAAATTTGAACATAGCCACCAGACATACAATTTGGATCTATGCAACAGTACAAACTAAAAATACTCCAACACAACTTGAATCTGTTAGAAAAGATCCAGGGTCTTCATCTCCACCACTCTATAGTACTAATCTAACCATGTGAATACATGTGCGGAAGTCGAACATGGTAGAAACCACTTGATTACCGGTCAATGATGAGAACCATTAACAAGTGTGAGGGAAATCACCATTAATGTCAATGACTGCCAAGGTACTCTAGTACAATCCAATGAATTCAAATTAATGAGTTGAAGTTGAACACTCGGCGGAATCTTCCGGTTAGAGGTCAATAATGAAAACCCACTATCGAAAGCGAGGAAACCTGCCATTGAGGCATGCAAGTTCCAAGGTACCAATTAGTTTCTAAGTCTAATTCCTGGATAATGAGTTGAAGTCGACAGGAAAGGAATCGTCACAGGAAGGCCTTAATGTATCCCCCATCAATGACACGAAACAGGTAACAAAATTTGAAGTAGATTAGAGTAACAAGTGATTCAGGACTGACTCAAGGATGGCCGACACAATAAAAGGCTTAAGGACTGCAGAAATGGATGATGCAATAGAATGATTTTCGGGTTGGACATCTTTTTGAACATATTGACAACACAATGACTGTCTTGGAAACACCGACTCAAAAATAGGGATTACATACCAATTTGTAATCCTATAAAGGAGTATGATCAAGAAACGAGCGGATTTTCCAACCTAGACACAAGGTAAGTGAAAGGGTGTCATGTTCAAAAGTGACTCTTCCATAGAATACAGGTTTAGATACATTTCTTTCCAAATTTTTCCCCCACCATTTCTGGTGAGTACCTCTTTATTTTTACACAAGCTTGAGGAGGATAACATATGCTTGAAATGTAAGCTCATTCTTCGGACAAGTCCCTCGGAGTATGTTTAACAAACCCTAAGAAGGAGTGGTTCGGTCCCATATGGGCCTTTCAATGTTTGTTTTATGAGTCCAAAGAAAGAAAACTCGAGGGTTTTTCATGTTTATAGAGTCTAAAAAACACTTAAAGAGAACTCTCTCAATTCCTTTTTTGTAAAGTAGTCTGATGAGACTGAAAAGGAGATAAACTATTTCTCAACAAATGCTTTCTTCAAATAATTTAACGAGCTTGAAAAGAACAAGATCGCCTGGCAATATTTTCATGTTTAGAGAGTCTAAAAAGAGCTTAAAGGGAACTCCAGGGGGTTCCTTTTTCGTATAACCTTTACGAGTCCAAAAAAGTGATAAAAGTATACTCGGTTACATTCTCA
>CBVK0100670015.1:0-16375 GCA_900067695.1 Picea abies
GCCAATATTAGGGCTTAACACTTATTGTATCTCATGAAGGTGTCAATGTAGACCCTAACAATATTAATTCCATGATGGACTGGCCGATTCCCAAAACATTGAAGAATCTTAGAGGATTTTTGGGTTTGATCGGTTACTACCACAATTTTGTTCGACATTATGGAAGAATAGCGGTCCCTTTAATGACACTAACTAAGAAGGATGAATTTTTATGGACTCTAGAGGAAACTAAATATTTTGAACAAATTAAAGAGGTGATGTGCAAAGCTCCTGTCTTGACCACTCCAGACTTCACAAAAACCTAACCTTTATTGTGGAATGTGATGCCTCGGGAAATGGAATTGGTGTTGTCCAAATGCAAGAAGGAATGCCCCTATCTTTTGAAAGTTGACCACTCAAGGGAAAGGACTTACAAAAACCCATTTATGAGAAGGAAACGATGGAAATACTACATGAATTGAAGAAATGGCGTCCTTACCTAATAGGTAGGCACTTCAAGATCAAAATAGATCATCATAGTTTTAAAAATATCTTGGAACAAAGACTATCTTCAGAAGAACAACAAAAATCGGTGACCAATATATTTGGTTATGATTTTGAAATTGTCTATAAAAAAGGAAAGAAAAATATTGTGGCAGATGCACTCTCAAGAAAGGATGAATATGTTGAGGCCTTTCTCTATGCTATCTCGATCATCCAACCTGATTGGATAATAGAAGCAAGGGATGAATGGATAAATGACGAAAAAGTGTGGACTCTCATTAGAAGGTTGCAACAGGATTCTAGTGCATCAGATACATTTACATGGAAAAATGATTCACTATGGTACAAATATCGCTTATATTTATGTAAGAACTCCCAACTCAAACAAAAGGTACCATTGGAATTTCACACCTCTCCAGTAGGAGGGCACTCAGGATTTTTGAAAACCTACCATAGGGTCAAGAAGGAATTTTTTTGGGATGGACTTAAAACTGATGTTCAAAGGTTTTTCACAGAATGTTTGGTTTGCCAACAAAATAAGGTGGAAACAATTAAGACCCCAACAAAATAAGGTGGAAACAATTAAGACCCCAGGTCTTTTACAACCATTATCCATCGCAAGTCAGTGCTAGGAGGAGGTTTCCATGGATTTCATAACAGGGTTACCAAAGTCTGAAGGAAAGAGTGTCATCATGGTGATTGTTGATAGACTCACCAAGTACGCACACTTTTTTTCACTCTCTCATCCATTCAAATCCAGTAAAGTTGGCACTACATTCATGGAGACAGTTCAAAAGCTACATGGAAACCCAAAGATTATTGTAAGTGACAAAGATCCCATCTTCACTGGAAATTTTTGGACAAAATTATTTTCTTGTTTGGGTACTCAATTCGCTCATAGTTGATCCTATCATCCTCAATTTGATGGACAAACTGAGATACTGAACAAATGTATGGAATGCTACCTTCATTTCTTTGTCTCTGATAAACAAACACAATGGTTCAAATGGTTACCCTTGGTAGAATGGTGGTATAACACTTACTTTCATACTACAACAAAAATGACACCATTTATGGCACTCTATGGATACCACCCTCCTTCCATCACTTTGTCTCTAAAAGAAAAATCTAAGGTTCAAATAGTGGAAGATCACATCAAGCATCAACAACAAGTTCTACAAATCTAAAAGGACAACTTGAACATGGCACATAATCGCATGAAACAACAAGAAGATCAACATCGTAGTGAAAGATTTTTTCAAGTAGGGGATTGGGTGTTCTTAAGACTACAACCATAGAAATAGATGTCCCTCAAGAAAGCCAAGAAGGATAATAAATTATCACCAAAGTACTATGTCCCTTATAAGGTTTTGCAAAATATTGGTACTATGGCATACAAATTGGATTTGTTTGCATCTTCACGAGTACACCCAGTTTTCCATGTTTCATGCTTAAATATGGTTATAGGTGACAAGATCTCAGTTCAAACTATATTTCTAGAATTTGATGAGGAAGGAAAAATCATATTGGAGCCTGAAGCCATCACTCACACAATAATTTTGCAGCAGAGGAATAGATCCATTTCAGAGTATCTCGTTAAATGGAGGAAACTACCAACTAAAGATTCCACTTGGGAAGATGAGTATTTTATACAAAATCATATTCCATATTTACTCAAGCATTGAGGAAAACACTTTTCTCAAGGGGAGGGGAATGTTAAGCCCTAAATAGTGGATCATTACCCTTTAATTGGGGCATATTACATTAGTAATGTTATTTTATTTATGTCATCTTGAGTCCATTAGTTGTAATTGTACCTCCTAGTCTCCTATATATACCAAGGAGACATTTTCATTTGGAATCATCTTGTATTTGTACATTTATGTGGGGTATAAGGAGGTTTCCCCCTCAAAGAGGCTTATTACATAAAATTCTCTCTTTTTCAAGGTGTTGAGTACTTATTTTGAGTTTTTTCTATGCTATATTAATATTTGGTTCTTAACAAAGGATAACAAATGAGTTGGTCGATATTAAGTAGGTATTGGAAAATACACATGCAGCTCAAATGCAAGAAAGGGGAACATAACCAATCCCCCAATTGACATAAGTAGAGGGTAGGACCATGCAGAACAAAGAAGACACCATCCAAACTGTAGTGCAAGAAAGTATGAGCTTCAAAATAACAACAGACATGTTGTAGGTTGACGAGGCCATAACTCAAATTCCACTCAAAGACTTGGCATAGGTACAGTTGGTATTAACTCAAATAGCAACTAAGGAACTATATAAAATGCAAGTCAATGTCACATAGGAAGTGGAATCATAATCTAGAACTAACACAATGGAATTGTAGGCATCCAAAAATGGCAAGGAAGCACTAGAACTGGTGGTATAGAAGGTAATCTTGGAGACATAAGAGGACAAGGAACGTGAAAATAACTTAGAGTATAAGTTGATGGAAGTCTTCACAAAAATTCTAGACAGTGTGAAGGTATCCATGAGAAATGTTGAAGAACAATTCAAATCATTGCGAAAACACTCGAAGAATACAAAAAGGAGATTGAGGATCTCAAATAAAAATTAACACCCACCACCCCTCTTGAAGTCACATCCGAAAGGGAACAACAGGTAGTTTTACAAGTGGAAATAATGAAGAAAGAAGCTCACGAGGTCAGACAATGTTTTTTCAGGACCGCGCAACTATGGATGATGTTGGAGGAAGATGATAGGGTAAAAAAACTAGATCAACAAGAGGAGAATATCAACATTGCAGTCCAAGAGATTAAGAAGTGACAAAATTATATGAGCATTACAAAGTGGTTGAAGGGTGCACAGGAGATGAAGACCCTACCAATAGAATTGAAGACCACGCAAAATAACAAGCAAGCTAGGAAAGCCCAGTTAGAACCTATCCAGAATCAAGAAGCATAAATAATTGTGGAACTAGAGGAGGACAAGAAAACAATAGCCCAGAATCATGCTGAGAGAGCATAATCTCTCAAAAAGCATGTCACAACATAGAGCATAGAAGAGCTTATAGGGAAAGTTGTGCAAGTCAGAGAAAAAGGGTGTTGGAGTTACTTCACACACACCTAAGATTTATTTTTCCTAAGGTTTTTCCTTGTTTATTAGTCATAATTAGTCATTATCAAGTGTCCTATATTTTAGGGGAGAATATTATCTTTCAGTTGACACTTTAGTTTGACTAATTGAGTTTAGTTTAGATGTTGCATTGGTTTTATCACCATGCAACATTGGGATCATCACCATGCTAATTCATCCTTACCTTTGGATCATCACCAAACCGATGCATTACCCTTGATTCCCTGAGTTAAGTCCTCACTGGTCTATGTTTAGTCAGTTAACTGAAGACTATTTGACTAGTTAACTCAACTAGGTGGTAGTTCACTCCCGTAACTACCTAAGAGACTAGAATAGGTGACATTTCACTCCCATAACTGTTGATGTGTCCAGATCACTCTATACCACCACTATGGCACCTTGTTTCTCCTCCAGTGCGCACTCATTGATTTATACAGAGTATATCATGAGTAAATTATTCATTATTCATAATGGTTAATGAGAATTATTTAATTCTTTCTCTCCTTCTTCTTCTTTCTCCAATTCTCTCTATAAATGTGTGTATTATTGTTTATCTAGATCTATTATGTTTTGTTTCAACACACTTACATGGTATCAGAGCCGATGGACTCCTAAGCAAAAGCTACACCGAATGTTTTGCAGGTACAAAATATTGAAGATAGCAGAAAGATGGATTTCCAAAAATAATTCATTCTTACACCTTACAACTATTTTTCATGGAAGGAGAAAATAACCATACATCTCCGAACCAGAGAGTTGTATAGGTTAACCTTGAATAAATATACAAAACCAACATCGGCCATAGAAAAATCCAAGTACTAAAATCGCATGGATGAGGCACTCAGAACAATTTGTAGTCTTATCTCTCCTGATCTCCTTTTTCACATATCTTCATGTAAGACTCCCAATGAATCCTATAAAACCTTTGAAGGGATCTTTTGAAAACAAGATGAGATGAGGGGACACATGATGGATATGGAGATGCTCACATTAGATCCAAAAAGCTTCAATGATATCCAATATTTCTTTAAAAAATTCAAGGATTTACTATTGCAACTCAAAGCTTGTGGGGTTGATAAATCGGAGGACAAAAAAATGGTTCTCACCATTCTCTCCAAGCTTGGTCCTGAATTATCTATATTTTTATCCACATTCCATACTATCAGATTCACCTTTGGAGCCACTTGGAAGATTCCTTCTCTTGAGGAATTTATCAAATCCCTGACACAATAGAAAACCAAGTTCATCAACATGGGCACAATCAAAGACCCAAGGGCACATGCACTCGCTGTATATGATGGTAGCCAAAAATATCATAAATTTAAAGATAAATATAAATGGAAATATCATGCACATCCGAAGAAGGAAGGGTGCACAAAACCCTTCATTGATGCCTCCAAATCCAAAGGGGAAAAGGGAAGAAAGGGGAAAAATGCACGTATTGTCACAAACGATTCCATTTTGAATCCGCATGCATGAAAAAAAAAATAGATCTGATTTCTCAAATACATCAGAAAAACAACCTTGGATATTGCATCCCCGAGGGTTCCAAGAAGAAGAATCCAAAAGATCTAAATTCCAAGAAAGACAATTCTAGCCATGCCTTGATTGCGATCAAATCCTCTCTCGATGCTTGGATTGTTGATTCAGGAGCATCGCATCACATGACTACATCAAAAGAAATATATTCTTATTTGGATGCATGCAAAGGTGCTCCTATTCTTATGGGGGACAACTCTTTTGTCGAAGTCACCAGTTAAGGAAGGATTGAACTCACCAACGAAATCTTTGAGAATGTCCTGCATGTTCCCAAACTTTCTATCAACCTTCTCTTAGTGTATTAGATGATGAATTCTAGCACCGGAAAGAAAGTCATATTCACACAAAAATTGTGGACATCTAGGACATGGAAACCAACTCTAGGGTTTCTACCAGTGAGGTAAATCATCGGTCTAGATTGTATACCTTTTTTGAATTCATTGAAATTGATTTTGCTTTACTTCTTACTCATGCTGATGAAAGTAGTAGGATATGGCATGAAATGTTTGGACATTTGAATTTTAGATACATGCAACAATTTAGCAAGAAAATATTGGTTGATGGTCTACCAGACATCCATTTCTCCAAGGGAGTATGTGACGGATGTGTTCTCGAAAAACACCCTCAAGAGAAATTTGACAAAGGAAAGTCTTAGAGAGCTTCCCCACCTTTATATCTTATCCACAATGACCTTATGGGTCCTTTTCCACATCCATCCATCAACAAAGCGAGGTTTGTTCTCATTTTTGTTGATGATTTTTCATGTTTTACTTGGATCTACTTTCTCAGGAAAAAATCCGAGGTCATTCAACACCTCAAAGATTTCAAAGAATTGGTTGAGAAACAATCTAAAAAGAAAATCAAAGTACTTCAAATGGATAATGGGGAGACTATGTAAATCATGACATCCATAATATTTTTCGTGAGGCAGGGATTCAGTTGCAACATATAGTTCCCTGTAATCCACAACAAAACGGAGTTGGTGAGTGGAAAAAATGATCTCTAAAGGAGATGGAATCTTGCATGCTGCATGCAAAGTCACTAACATGGAGACTATGGGCCGGAGAACTTAACTGTGCAACATACATCCAAAACATATCTCCCGATAGATCTTTTAAGGATAAGAGCCCCCACGAGGCTTAGAGTGGCCTCAAACCGGAAGTGGACCACTTTCTCATTTTTGGTTAACGTGCATGGGCCCAAATTCCATATGAAAAGAGAAAGGCACTTGATCCATAGAGAACTGAGTGAATTTTTGTTGGATATCCCGACCATGTGAAGGGATACAGGCTTTTTGATCTTTCCTCAGACTGGCTCATCATTGAGCGTAGTGTCCAATTCAAGGAAAGTGTCTTGCATGTACCTAAACAGTCGCATGCAGACACCTTCACTCTTCCACTTGTTCAAGATGATGAGCATGCACATGCCGACTCTTCTTCAGATGCGAGTTCTGATTCATATGACTCAGATGATTCATATTTAGAGTCACTATAGTCGGATGTAGAGTCAAAGTATCCAGATGTAGTTGCAGAGCCAGAGTAGAGGCCCAAGTGGGCATAGCCTACTCTTTAGGCTACAAGGGATCTCGTTGGTGATCCAGCCAATACTAGGAGGACTCGATCTGATTTTAAGGATCCTCTTGTTTCACTCACTAACACTGAACCATTTCCCTCTAGGCATATTTTCTTAGTTCAGTTTTCAGATCCATAGTCTTAAGGTGAGGTCATTGGAAATCTATTTTGGGAATCAACCATGCTGGAGAAGTACAACTCCCTCCTCGAGAACTAGACTTTGGATATAGTTCCCCTTCCTTCTTGGAGGAAACTTTTCAGATGCAGATGAATCTATGGAAAAAAGAGCATAGTGTATGGACATATTAATAGATACAAAGAAAGGCTTGTTGTCAAAGGATTTTAGTAGGTTCATGGTATTGACTATGATGAGACCTTTGCTCCAGTAGCAAAGATCGATTCCATATGATTGGCACTTGCCATTGTGGCAGCCAAGTGATGGGAAGTTCATCATATGGATGTGAAGAATGCATTTATTCACGATGATCTCTCTGAGGAGATCTATATGGATCAGCCCCAGGGATTTAGGTAGGACGCATCTTTGGTTTGTCGACTAAAGAAGTAGCTTTATGGCTTCAAGAGTGCTCTGAGGGAATGGTATGTCAGGATGGGCTCCTACCTATTGTAAATTAGACACTAATTTCTACATGCTCAGTATGGTTGATTCACTTCTACTTTTAGTTCTGTATGTTGATAATTTCATGATCATCGGTTTCTCGACTTCAGCGATTGTTGTAGTCAAGAGGATTCTACATGAAAAGTTTTTTATTATGGACATGGGTCCTCTACACTTCTTCCTTGGACTCGAGATCAGTTGGGATGCATTGAGCATCAAACTGTCTCAAGCCAAGTATGCACGAGATATCCTTGATAGATTTCACATGACAGACTACAAGTCTAGTCCGACTCCTTTCCTATTAGGAGTCAAACTTGAGGATGTTGGGGAGACTCCACTGGTTGATAGCACATTGTACAGACAACTAGTGGGGAGCTTGTTGTATCTCACACACTCCAGACCAGACCTATCATATCTAGTTGGTGCAATTTCTAGGTTCATGTAGGAGTTGCATGAGCTACATTGGAAAGATGCAAAGCATATCCTTTGATACGTTCAGGGCACCATCACCTTTGGGATTCATTATGTATAAGAATCTACATTATATCTCATCGCGTTTACTAATTCCAACTAGGCTAGTGATAGCACTGATTGCAAGTCCACATCTAGTTACTCACTCAGTCTTGGATCATGGCCTATTTATTGGTTGAGCAAGAAGAAAGCTTCCATTGCTCTATATTCAGTCGAGGAAGAGTATAGAGGGGTAGTTAACATAACTATTCAGGATATGTGGCTACAACATTTTCTCACTGAGTTGGGAATTGAGTTTCAATGGCCGATCGTCATCTGGTTTGACAACTAGAGCACTCTGAAGTTTTGCAGAGATCCAGTTCAAAGGAGGAAGACAAAGAACATTGAGATACACATGCACTACATCCAGGAATTAATACACGAGGGGTTCATCAACTTACTGTTATGTCCTTCAGCAGAACATACGACATACATCTTCACCAAGACCTTCATTGAGCAGAAGTTCCATTCTCTGGAAGGTCATATTGGACCGAAGAACACAATTATCTAAAATATGTAGTTCTTCTTTTTACATACATTGTACCTTGAGGGTGGGGGTTTCCCATGAGTTTTTCCCTCTTTCCTCACTTTATTTCAGTGTATCTTTTGTATTTGGTACCTAAAATGGCCTCTTTGTCGGGACCCATTCTTTATTTTCACCATAATGATGTTCAGGGGGGGTGTTGGAGTTACTTCACACACACCTAGTATTTATTTTTACTAAGGTTTTTCCTTGTTTATTATTCATAATTAGTCATTATCCAGTCTCTTATATTTTAGGGGAGAATATTCCACCTGGAGAATATTCTCTTTCAGTTGACACTTCAGTTTGACTACTTGAGTTGAGTTTAGATGTTGCATTGGTTTTATCACCATGCAACATTGGGATCATCACCATGATAATTCGACCTTACCTTGGTATCATCAAAAAACTGGTGCATTACCCTTGATTCCCTGAGTTAATGCCTCAGTACTCTTTGTTTGGTCATTTAACTGAAGACTAGTTGACTAGTTAACTCAACTAGGTGGTAGTTCACTCCCGTAATTGCCGGAGAGACTATAATAAGTGACATTTCACTCCCGTAACTACTATTGTGTGTCCAGATCACTCTAGACCATCACTATGGTGGATTGGTTCGCCTCCAGTGTGCACTCATAGAGTTATACAGAGTATATCATGTGTAAATTATTCATTATTCATAACAGTTAATGAGAATTCTTTCATTTTTTGTCTCCTTCTTATTATTTCTCCAATTCTCTCTGCAAATGCATGTATTATTGCTTAGCCATATATATTATGTGCATGTTCAACACATTTACAAAGGCGAAGCATTAGAAGGAAAATTTCACAACATAGAAGAGGTTGTTCAGGGAATGCCCACTACCTGAGTGGCTCGGTACGAGCCACATGTCAGTATTGGGGGACTGTTGGGCATAGGCCTATTTTGAGTAAAGAACTATTTTTTGAAAGTAATGCCTAATTTTTGAGCATGTGCAACAAGTGTCAAGAAAGGAGCATACAGAAAAAGAAGGACAAGCAACATGCAAGAGGAAAATCCATGTGGCGAGGAGGTAGGAAATCCTAAACATGATAGAGTCAGGGTTTTTGTTAAGGATTGTAATGGCTATAACACTAAAAAATAGCATAAATAAGAACCTATGATGTCTAGGCAATGGTTGATTAGTTGATGTTGTGATTAATAGTGGTTGATAGTTGTTGCACCTTATAAGATAGTTGCTTGTAATAAGTCTGTAGAAGAGTCGAATAAGGTAGATATTGAGGGTTAGATCATAGGCTAAGGAGCCTGGTGTGATCCAATATACCATACAGAGGTCCCTTAACCTCATCATGATTGTATGATTGAAGATGTAATGCGTGTAGTGCCAAATTTTGCATCAGATTAAATAAAAGAGAAGAGAAGCCAAATCTTTGTGGACGTATCCCCAGGAGAGGGTGAACCACGATGAAAAAAAAATTCTATGTGATTTTTCCTTACTGTTTACTTTCTATGAATGATTATCTTATGAATGAATGATTATATAGATGTATTATAATGCATGCATAAGGATAAATATGAAGGAATCTTAAAAATGTTTGAGTCAATAACAAGGTTAAGGTATAAAGAAAGATAGAATACAATCTAAGATCCATACTCATTCTTATACTACAAACACCTATGTATTGTAGTCACCCATAAGGCTATCTCGAGTGATACTATGATGTGCACTCTGTGTGTAGTTTTTCCTTTAGGTTTACCAAGAGGGCTGATAGTTTTAGAGGGTTTTGTTGGAAATCTGTTGAGATCTGAACCTGGGTCAACCCAAGAATAAGTAAGAAGTCAGATATCTAACCAACGTCCATTTTTAATTTGGGGAAATAAAATAGTTTATTAGTGGTTGTGATCATTTTCTTATAATCAGGATGACCAATATATGGTGTTTTATGTAGTTCATCCATTATGAACCTCTTCAATTCATCACAATTTGGAATATACAAACTACCTTTGAAACTTAGCATGCCATCATTCAACAATTGATATCCCTCATGATTCTTCCCTATGGGCTCTTTATCTATATATGATTTCACATTTTTAAAAAGGAATCTAGTTCTTTTTCCTTTAATATATTTGATTTCAAAATCAAACTGACTAAGGAAAGCCATCAACCTAGACTATATAACATTGATATTGGGTTGGTTGAGAAAATATCTCAGCCCACTATGGCCTACCATAAGTATGAATATTCTTCCTAGGAGGTAATGCCTCCAATCTTTAAAATAAATTACTATGGAATCCAATTCCAAACCATGGGTCACATAATTGATTTCATTCTCATTAAATTTTCTAGATTCATAGAAAATTACATGCCCTTCTCACATAAGGGCTCCTCAGAGTCCTTCCTTGCAGACATCTTTACACATAAGGAAATCCTTGTTTGGGTTTGCAATTTTTAGCATAGGTGCATTGGTTAAAAGGTATTTCAGCTATTGAAAACTCTCTTCACACTCTATTGTCCTGAATCTAACTCCCTTTTTCTAAAGGGATGTGATTGGATAACCAATATTGGAAAACCCCTTTATGAACCTCCTATAGTATCCTTCTAGGCCCATAAAGGATCTGATATCAGAGACATCCTTTGCGGTAGGCCAATCTATAATGGATTTGATTTTTTTAGGGTCAACTGCCACTCCTTCATAGATAACACGTCCTAAGTAATGGAACTTTTTTTGGAAGAAGTCACACTTACTAAGGTTCGGATAAAGCTTGTGCTCTCTCAACACTTGAAGTACTAAATTGAGATGTTCTTCATCCTCTTCCCTACTCTTAGAATATATTAGGATATCATCAATGAAAACCAATGAAAATATGTCCAAACACTTGTTGAGAACATTACTCATTAAGAAAATAAAGGTGGCCCGTGCATTGGAAAGACCAAATGGCACTGCCACAAATTCATAGTTCTCATTCATCATCCTAAACGTTGTTTTGTGGATTTCTTGATCCTTAATTCAAACTTGATGGTATCCATACCTCAATTCAATCTTGGATAAAATTGTAACACTCCTTAATTAATCAAACAAGTCATCATTTCTTAGCAAGGGATACTTATTCTTAATTATGGTCATCTTATTGAGTTGTCTATAGTTTATGCACAACTTGAGTGTGCTATCCTTCTTCACAAAAAAATTTGGTTCTCCCCAAGGAGACACACTAGGATGAACGTAAATTTTTTCCAACATCTCCTTTAGCTGTAGATTCATATAAACTAGCTCTGGTGTACTCATTCTATAGGGTATCTAGACATTGACACCACTCTGGGTACAATTTATATTGGAAAATAAATATCTCATCTTGGAGGTAAATCTGGTACCTCTTATGGAAACACATATTTACACTCTCTTAATATAGGATGGTCCTATAGGCTTGGTTTATTTTCCTAAATAGAGTTCATCACTTGTATTGCATACAAATGAAAACCTTTTCTGTAATACTTCTTCACTTGAATGGATGATATTGGTCTCACTGAGACATTCTTTTGAATTCCCCATAGGGTTATTTCCCCCCCTTCCTCATCTTCTCACTCCAATATTTTATTATAACAGTCCAACTTGGATTTATGGGAAGCCTACCTATCCATGCATATCAATAGATCATAATATCCTAAAGATACAATGTATAGGGTTGATTGGGTGGGAAATCCATTCAAAATGAATTGTCATGCTGATATGACCTATGTCACCTTTATTTTTGTTCCAGTGGATGTATGTACTAAACATGATTTAGCATGTTTTACTTGCTGCAATTTACATTTCTCAACAGATTGAGGGGAAACATAACTCATACTAGAACCAAGGTTAATTAAAATGGAAACTTGATGGTTGGAAATCATACCTCCCATCTCCACCACTAAAGCTTGGTGGTCAAATTGTCTATTATCCAAGACTGCATAAATTTTTGGCATTCTCCTAGCCACATCATTGGTTGTGGTATCCTTCCATATATTTTAGATCATCCTATTATCATGTTTCCTACATGGGAAATCCCTTAGCAAATTTGGTTATTCACTACCCCAACATTTCAAGGGTTATCTCTTTGTATTATAAATCGTTCCTAGGGATGATCCAAAGGGTTTATTACCACTATGATATGGAAAATTTTGTTGATACATGTTTTTAGTAGGAAGGCTCATCTTAGAGTTTTTCCAGTGATTCTTAAGTCTTGAGGATTTAAACCCATTATTCTTCAATCCCAATTTAATTTTCTTCTTCTAATCCTTATGAGTTTCTTCCTTATTATTGAATTTCTCATATAAATACCTTGCCTTTCGAATAATACCTTCTAAAGTATTAGGTTCATCAAACTAGATTATGTGCCAAAAGGATTGAGGATGTCCACTAATAAATAATTTCATACTTACCTTTTCATCCTTTATGCAGGGAGCATACCTCATCAGCTCAATAAATTTGTTGATATATTCATTTATTGTTAGTTGTCCTAGCTTGAGTTCATATAACTCCTTGGTATTATGATGATAGTATCTTTCACAGAGGTACTTCCTCTTAAGTATTTCTCGAATTATTTTCATGAAAAATACTTCTCGTGAATTCCTTTCACATTTCTAAGTTCCTCCCACGAAATGGGCACATTTCCATTCAAGTTAAAATGGTTATTCAGGCCTTTGAGTTTTCAGCGTAGTCATGGACTATTAAATACTTCTTCAAGCCAAGTAGCCAAACTTATGATTATTTTCTCTTCTTAATTTCCCCATCAAAAATGGATGGTTTGGATTTCTTAAACTTTGTATGGTCATGGTTCTTGGAATGTTTCCTCCTCTTTCTTCTCTCCTGAGACTGTGAACTAGTCTTAGTACTCAAAATCTCCTTAGAGTTGTTATTTTCCTCACTAGAGGATGCTTCAATTTTAATCCTTGTCACTAGAATGACTCTTGGCTCCATGTTGGGCCTTCTTTTAGGTGCTTATCCTTGTGTGGCTACTTTGAGGACCATGCTTTTGTATCTCAGGTGAACTTTGGGTTTTCTTAGTATCATGTCTATCCACATTACTAGATGTTGGCTCATGTTGTAGAATCCTTTGTATACATTATAGGATTTGTAGTAAGACCGCATTAATTATAGTTTTTTTTCATGTTCTTTTAGCAGCCTTTCATTGTATGCCTTACTATTAGAAAAACAGGATCGAGGAACAATAAAATAAAACCAATGTGGAAATAAAACACAGAAGATGAATAATACAATAGAGATAGAGTTATATGTGGTTCACCCAGTGTGGGCTATGTCCACTAGACAAATTTCTAGGTCCTTCCTTTATTATTATCCAACAAATGAATAGATACAGCCTACAACAGACCTGGAATAACTTCATCTTCTTTATCTCACAGTCTCCTCACTCAAAATACAATACTCGCAATGATACATAGCCTCAATAAATTTCCCTCATAAAAGAGGGTTTCCTTGTATGGAAAAAAACCCTAAAATAACTTCTACCATGAGATCTACAACCTTATAATGAATGGTCCAGATTTACTATGAAATTACAATATGCATTTACAAGGAAATTTTTCATTTGGGGGCTTCACCATTGAACCCCCTTCAGGTGCCCACTTTCCCCCAGACCCTCCAGCCAGGGAGATAGCCCCCTTAGACCTCGTAGGTAGGTAAACCCCCCTTACACTCCCCCGCATGGAGGAGTGTACATTATTATTGGGTTTAAAGTCTTCATGGGGTATAAACATGGCTGAAAACAAGGACCTCTGAATCAAGAAGATAATCAAGCTCCACAACCAACAATCTCCCACTTGGATACCGATCTCAACAACTCCACAGTTGTTGTATATGCTAGACTATGATCCTTATTGGACCTGACATATTTCTCATCTTCATCCTCATTCTTGAAGACCAATTGAAACTGAGCAGGAACTCAGTTTCTCCCTGGTTACACCCTTTGTTAACATGTCTGTAGGATTCTGGCTAGTGTGTATCTTTTTCAACTTCAAATGTCCATCTTCCCTCTGAATCAAGAAGATAATCAAGCTCCACAACCAACAATCTCCCACTTGAATACTGATCTCAACAACTCCACCACTGTTGTATATTCTAGACTATGATCCTTCTTGGACTTGGAAAATTTCTCATCTTCATCTTTATGCTTGAAGACCAATTGAAACTGACTAGGAACTCAGTTTCTCCCTGGTTACTCCCATTGTTAATATGATTGTAGGATTCTAGCTAGTGTGTATCTTTTCGAAATTCAATTGTCCATCTTCCAAGATGGATCATATCAAATAGTACTTGAGATGTATATGATTATTATTCAAATGTAAGGTTGAGTTATTTTCAAGATGAATGAAACTCTCACCATCTAGTACAACGTGTTATTCTCTTGCTTCATTCCCAACTCCTCCATAAACCTTTGTAACAAAATAATCTATTTACTATCATTTATAGCAGCAACATACTGTCCCTCTGTTGTTGAAAGTGCAACATAATTTTTCAGTTTTGAAATCCAACTCACTATTTTTTCACCTATAGTAAAAACATACCATGTGGTGCTCCTCCTGCTATCTTTGTCACCTGCCATATCTGAATCAACATATCTCTATAGAACAATGTATGAACCTCCAAAACATAATGCATGAGTAGCAGTACCTCTCAAATACCTAACAATCCACTTTATTGCCTCTCAATTTTCTTTACATGTATTGTTCATATACCTGCTCACAACTCCCACTACTTGGGCAATATTTGGTCTTGTGCAAACCATCACATACATCAAGCTACCGACTATTGATGAATAAGGGACCCTGAACATGTATTATGTCTCCTCCTATGTCTTGGGACACATTTCCTTAGCTAATTTGAAATGGTTGGCCAAAGGTGTACTTACTGGTTTTGCATTCTGTATTCTAAACCTCTCCAACACCTTCTCTATGTACTCACCCTGAGACAATGTCAATTTGTAATTTTTCTTGTCTCTTGTTATTCTCATACCAATGATTTTATTTGTAGCACCTAAATCCTTCATTGCAAATGAATTAACTAATTTCTTCTTGAGAAAATTTATATCTTGCGTATTAGACCCTACAACAGGCATGTCATCTATGTACAATAGCAAGATAATATAGCTTCCATTTTCTAGTCTTTTAAAATAAACATAGTGATCAGAATGAAATCTACTATAACCTTGTTCTTTTATAAACCTATCAAAATTCAAATACCACTGCCTTAGGTCTTGTTTAAGTTCATACAATCTCTTCTTCAACTAACATACCAAATTTTCCTTCTCTTTAACCTCATACCCCTATGGTTGTTGCATATAAATCTCTTCTTCCAAATCCCCATGGAGAAAATATTTTACATCTAATTGTTCAAGATGAAAATCTTATGTTTCTACAAGACTTAAAATAGTCTTGATTGAAGTCAAATTAACAACAAGAGAAAACATTTCATCAAAATCTATACCTTTCATTTGTGCAAATCCCTTTACAACAAGTCTAGCCTTGTACGACGTTTTTCCTCCATCTTCTTCCTTCAACTTGTAAACCTATTAATTATGTAATTATTTATTTATTTATTTATGTTTTTGCAGGAAACTAAACCAAGTCCCAAGTCTGGTTATTTACCAAGGAATCCATTTCCTCTTTCATTCCTTTCTCCCACTTCTTTTTGGTGTCTACCTGCATTGCATCTTCATAACATTATGGTTCACCAGAATCAGTCAGTAATGAATAATACAATGAAGGAGAGTATCGTTCAAGGGGTCTACTTAACCTGGTATATATTCTAACAACACTTGCAGGAGTTTGAGGTACCTTCTACTCATGTTGTTGTAAATTTTGATTTTCTAGTACCTTTAGATTTATTTTGTAGTGATCTCATCAAGCGCTGTGTATTCTAGTTTTTCTTTTACATGTATATTTCCCTACAACTGATATTTGTACATGAACTTATCATTGAATATGACATCTCTACTCCTAATGATTTTTTGATTTTCATAATCCCATAATCGATAACCAAAATCATTAACAAAGTATCCAA
>CBVK0100670016.1:0-16374 GCA_900067695.1 Picea abies
CTCTTCCGATCTCACGTCAAATAATGGAGGACAATACACCTGAAAAGAGTTTGTAAACTTTTGTAAAGATGTCGGGATCAAGAGGGAGCTCACCACTCCCTACAATCCCCCAAAAAATGGTGTGGCAGAAAGAAGGAACATAACTATAATGGAAGCAGTTAAGACTATGATCCATGATCAATGTCTTCCAATGCACTTATGGGAAGAAGCAACAAGAACAACAATGTATGTACAAAACATATTTTACCATAGTGCACTTGGGTTCAAGACCCCTGAAGATATGTTCTCCAGAAAGAATCCATAATTAATCTGTCTCAAAATATTTGGTTGTCTCATATTTTGACACATTTCGAAAGAGAAGAGAATCGAGTTGGACCCTTCAGGAAAGAAGGGAATATTTGTTGGATACTATAAAGTCTCAAAGGCCTTCATAATATACATACCATGCTACCATCATATTGAGATCAGTAGACTTGTAACCTTTGATGAAGATGAAACACTCAAGAAATCAAGAAGACACCAGCTTGAATAAGTATAAGAAGAAGAACGTGTGGCTCTGAGAGTTGCAGAACGAGTGAGGGAAGTCATAACATTCCTTGATGAGGAGATTCTAGAATATCATGACATAATATAATCTCAAGAACCTCCCCAGATGACGATCTCTCACAAGAGAAAGACAGCCTAGCTAAGGGAACTTATTCAATATGGAGAGAATTATGGTGCCCCCAAAGGAACCATGAGACAAGTCAATAAAGCCAAGCCATTCTCCAATTATATGGCTCTAATGTCTGATCTCTTAGAGAAGGAGCCTACTTTCTTTGAAGAATCCATTCAAGAGAAAGAATGGGTAGATGCCATGAAAGAAGAATACCAATCCATTATAATGAATGATGTGTGGGAAATATTTCACAGGCCGAAGAGAAAGGATGTGGTATCTTCCAAATGGATATACAAGGTAAAACATGTTGTTGATGGAAGTATTGAGAAATATAAAGCAAGGTGTGTTGCTCGTGGTTTTTATCAAAAGGAAGGAATTGAATATGAATATATGTTTTCTCTGGTAGCTAGACACACTTCAATCAGAACCATCATAGCCCTTACAGCTAAGATGAAATGGAAGTTACAACAGATGGATGTGAAAACAAATTTCTTAAATGGTGTCAAAGAAGAGGAAGTGTATATAGAACAACCTCAAGGGTTTGAAGTTTAATACAAAAAGACTCATGTATGGAGATTGAAGAAGGATCTTTATGAATTGAAACAAACTCCTCTATCTTGGTTTGGAATAATTGAAAATTTCCCGATGAGCTTGGGCTTTACCAAGAGTAAAGTAGATTCTAAACTTTACATCAAGGTTATGAATGGTGAGTCTGTTATATTTTTGTTGTATGTGGACAACTTATTTCTAACTAGAGAATAAAATCTCATCACTGAGTGTATTAAGAATCTCATTGCATAATTTGATATGAAAGACCTTGTCCTAATGCAACATTTCTTAGGTCTTGAGGTTTGGTAGAGCCTAGAGAGGATCTTCCTTAACCAAGGGAAGTATGCAGTTGAAATAATGAAGAGGTTTGATATGTTGGAGTGAAAATCCATGAATACACCCATGGAAACAAAGTTGAATCTTCTGGTTGACACTTCGTCAAAATTGATTGATGATATGTTGTACGGAAAGATCATCAGATTGTTGATGTATCTGACCAAAACTAGGCCAGATATATGTTTTGCTATGAACACCTTGAGTCAATTTATGGTAGAGCCCAAACTTTTTCACCTGGTTGTTGGAAAACATGTGATGAGGTACCTTAAGGGTAAATTAAAGTTTAGTCTCAGTTATAATGGAGATCATGACTTTAGACTGAGTGCTTATAACGATTCAGATTGGGATGGATGTTTCTTTGACAGAAAGAGCACTTCATGATGTTTTTCTAGTCTGGGGTCAACGATAATATCCTGGTAGAGTAGGAAGAAATCAAGTATTTCTCTCAACACGACAGAAGCAGAATACATTGTTGCATGTTCTACCAATTGTGAAATCATATGGGTTCAAAAGTTGTTGACGGGTCTATTCAATCTGGATATGGAAGCAACTATGATTCTATGTGATAACCAAAGTTGTATAAAGATGATAGAGAACCCCGTGTTTCATGAAAATTCAAAACACATAGAAATGTGATATCATTACATATGTGATATGGTGCATAGAGGATACATAAAGCTCCATTATGTTGGCATGGATGAACATGTTGCATATTTTTTGACCAAGCCTTTGTATCATGTAAAGTTTGATCACTTTCAATATAATATTGGTGTCATCCGAAAGGACCTCCCTCAAAAAGGGGAGTAGTGTTGTTGTGATGTCAGCCTCACGTTGAAGATTTCCAGCTTCGTGCTGATGTTGTTGTGATGCTAGCCTCATGCTGAATTTTGAAGACTTACAGCTTCTTGTTGATGTTGTTATGATGCTAGCCTTGTGCTAAATATTTCCAGCTTCATGTTGATATTGTTGTGATGCCAGCCTCATGGTGAAGATTTCTAGAATGGTGTTGATGTTGTTGTGATTCCATCCTCGTGATGAATATTTACAACTTCGTGTTGATGTTATTGTGATGCCAACCTCGTGATGAATATTTCCAGCTTCGTGTTGATGTTGTTGTGATTCCAGCCTCATGCTAAATATTTCCGGCTTCATGTTGATGTTGTTGAGATGCTAGCTTTGTGATGAATATTTCCATCCTAGTGTTGATGTTAATGATGCTCCAACCTTTGTGTTGTGATGTTGTTGTTATTGATGTTGTATCAGCCTTGTGATGTTATTGATGATGATGATGTATTAGTGTTATACTAATCCATGTTGATGCAAATCATGATGATGTCATTCCAAATCCCTCTTGTGGATGCTAATATTGATCATGAGAATTTTTTATTATTATTTATAGATATTCCAGTCAGTGCTCCAGATGTTGTTGATATTGTTTCCCTCTCTCTCTCCTAATGATGTTGTAGAATACCCTTCTTGTTTAGGGGGAGTGTTGAAATATTGTAACTGCAAAGATAATTCTACTTATTATTGAGTTATTATTCATTATATCAACCCCTTTTGTGGATTGATCATGTTGGCCATTGTAATTGACCAAATCCCCTTTTCTGGATTGATCAAACCCTAAATATATTGTGCAAATTAAGAAGTCGATCCCCAAGATAATTAAAGTGGTTTTAACCACTAAGAAGAAAAGTCATCCCTACCTAGTGAAGAGACACCTTTCCAATGCTTGCTAGTTTGTGTAAATAAAGGAATCGAGAGCCCCATTATCTCACTCACTCATTCTCTCATCTAGTGCACAAGTTTGGTAGCTACAGTTGGGAGAAAAAGGAAGAGAGAGGCGCATTGCTCAGTGTTGGATATTCTCTAGTGTTTTGGTTTATTGTCTTGGCATTCTATTGGTTATCTATATTAAGGAAGTTTTTGATAGGTTTTCTCCCCCATGAGGGTTTCCCAAGATAAATGTTTTGTATCTTGTGATTGTGTTTCTCTCAGTGATCCTATCTATTCTATGGTTATCTAGTAAATTGAAAAGAAACCTAATAATAGATTAAAGCTTAAAATATATTTCTCTTGATATCCCATTACATTGCTTGAACCCCTTTATATAGTGCTACCAACAACCTAAGAACATTATAGAGGAGGAACCTTCTAGAAGCATAACCTTCTAGTAAGTCTTCTTACATTTATTATATCTAACTACCATAGTAGGCCTTATTTAATACTATAGTGGATCTAGTCCACGTTACATTGAATGACTTCCACTATTATCAATATGGGACCTCTAGGCCCCCCACTAACTCTCTAGCTACCTAACATTCCATCCCCCTTATGAAAGTGTTGTTCTCAATTCTTTCTATGAGGGTGTACAACCATATACCAGGGTTCCATGGATAGGTGTGGACTATAGTGCTGAAGTAGACTATAGAACAAGGGTCCCATGTAGAAATGAAATCCACCATACTAAAATAGTCCAAACACCATTCTAAACCAAGGTCCCATGTCCAAGTGCTCATTTGAACTCCACATGAAAGATATTTGAACTCAAGAACCAACTAAAAATGATGCTCCAAAGAGCTCCATTGATCATGGGGATCCGAATATACAGATCCCTCTAGATACAAAAAATCATCGAAATAACACACTAGTACTAGAGAATATTGAAAATTAGCATTCATAGAAGGCTCTAGAATTCTATCCATAATGTGTTCTACATATGGTGGACTAGAGTCATCAAATAAAATATCAAAGTAGTTATCATCCCAGAGATTACAATTGTCCATATATCAATCCTCACAATCTTCCTTGTAATCATACCAAGAATATATTTCTTTAGTATATTCTGATGTGATTTCAATTCACCTTAGATTCCTAATATATATCTCTTTTTATTCAAGTTTGATCTCTTCAATAGCTTCCATATCGCGTTGAAATTTTTCATTGGAGGCTTCCAATTTGCATAGTAGGGCCATGAGGGATTGAAAGTGAATATCCATGGAAAACACCAAATACAAAATACCAAAAGAAATATTTGAAAACACTCTATTCAATGGAAGTATTATGGTAGAAATATGATCACACTGTGAAAAGTTATGAACTCTGCAGTTCCGCTGCCATCATCAAAACCCCCCAAAATGGATGATTTTAAATCATTGATATCTTCGCTTCCGGAGCTCTGATTTGAATGATTTTTTATATTTTTTTAAAATAATATACTTTTGAAATAAGAAATAAGATATGTAATTTTTTTTAGAAAATTTGACCTCCATATGCTACATAAATAAAAAACTCGCATTCTCGTTTGTGGAAAAAACCCTGAAAAATTGCAGATTTTAAAATGTCGATATCTTGACTTCCCAGACTCTGTTTCGGATGATTTTTTTTTTAAATTGGGTTTTTGTCTAAACGGATATCATATATACAACCTGTTTCTGCAAATGTTTCACAAAAATATACATAAATTGTTGTGAATGTTGCGAACCTCTTTTTCTTCTTTGAAAAAATATGCTAAAAAAAATTTATTCCCACATGTTTTGCCAAGGAAAGTGCTCTGATACCACTTGTTAAGTACCAAAATCATCTAGGTGGATATCGGTGTCCACCCACCTTTTCCAAATGTCTCAAAATAGTTTTCTGGCAATCTTGGCAATTTACTATTTTTAGTCGTTTTTAACTTTTGGGGCCATTTTGAGGGCCTAAATGAAGGTTTTTCTATATCGATCTTCTCAATGATACACAAAGGAATAATTGAACCCCCAAAATGAATCTCCTTTATTATACCTTTCCAACGGGCTATCATATGCCTGAAACGAAGATTGTATACAAAAGTTATGTCCCTGGGAAGTTGATGTACCAACTTACCCAAATAGGGCCCACATGACTTTTGGTGCTTCATCTACCAGGGTTAGGTTTTTGGATGTCTAGGGTTTTTTGGAATTCCTGTTTATTGTAAAAATTCCTTCCGAGCCTCATTGTAATCATATTCTTGTGAATGAGCACAATCGTCACATCTCTTCTCAGAGATAAGATGCCACCATTCTAGAGAGTCTTTCACTCTGTATTTTTACAGTCTCTATACATTTCTTTCATTAATAGAAATCACGTATTACTATATATCTATGTTTATGGTTGCATCTATGATATATTTATGTTATATCATTGAATATCTGCAATATCTCTGTGCATTTCTTTATTATATCTCCACTCTCATTTCGTGCCGGAAATAATCTGGATCAGTGGTATCAGAGCAGGCTGTTCTTGATCATTTTATTCAGTGCATGTACCCGACGAGGTCTGAGTATAGCAAGTTGGGTCTCAAGATTTTATATCTTGAGGACAATCTCTCTCGCACACCCAAGAAACCCTCAATGATGGAAGGAAAGAAAAATGATGAAGCAGGCGATCCTATAAGTCTGTTGCTTGAGAAAGCTCTCACGTGACAGAGGGATGAAATGATGGAGAATTTTTCCCACATCCTTCAATGCCTCCATGTAGCATCAAGCGCATATTCATCAAGCAGACATTTTGGATGCACCTCGTCTTTTAAGGTACAAGTCAATTTTGATATTCCTATATTTGAAGGTCAAATAGATGCGGATGCCCTAGATAAATGGTTAAACCTACTAGAAGGTTATTTCTCTGTTCACAATTTTTTCAATAGAGAAAATATCACCTTCGCACTCCTTAAAGCTCTTCCCCATGTCAAACATTGGTGGGAAACTTACTGGGAGCATATTTCCATAGAGGAGTCTGGAATATATGGGATCGAGCCCACTTGGGATTTTTTTGTGGATGCGGCAAAGGAACAATATTACCCTGTTGGCAACTATGAGGACCATTACATGAGATGGACCACACTGTAGCAAGAGAGGGGCCAAGAAGTTCCAAAGTTCACCAATACCTTCCATACCTTGCGCACCAAGCTGGGTATCAAAGACTCCAAACAAAATTTGGTTCTGAAATACCGTGGGGCTCTACACAGATACATCCAAACTGAAATGGATATTCTGGACATCTCATCACTTGGTGCTGCTTATCGATGTGTTGTTAAAATTGAGAGGAAATTTAAGCACCCGAATAAACAGGTGTTCGGGTCTTCAAATCCATCACAACCAAAGTTTGATAAAGACAACCCTAACAAATAGTCTCTCGAAAACCAGTCTAAGCCACATGAAAAGAAGGGTCATGGGAAGACAAAGAAGGACATCGAAAAATGGTGTGATTTCCACAAAATCCCCTGGCACAACACCGATGAATGTCGCTTAAAAAAGTCATTGGTGGTCGAGATCAAAGACAAGGAGCCAAACCCTGATTCATAATCTAATTTTGAAAATACTAGTAAAGGACAGATCATTGACACAGACCCTATTGCTATTGTCGTGACCACAACAATTCAACCAGAAGAACCAACAGATCCTGAAGAGGGGGAGCGCCTTTTTCATTCACAGATGTGGGTGAATGGGACCCTGATGCATTTTATTATTGATAGCGGAAGCCAAAATAACTTCATCTCAGCATAGGTCTTCAAATAGTTGGGATTGTCAACAACACCATGCCCGCAGCCATACAACATTAGGTGGCTTCGCCAAGGATGATATCTCCATGTCAGCCAATAATTTCGATCATCATATGGCATCCAACCCTTCAAATATGAGGTATTATATGATGTTTCCCCACTGGATGTTGTTGATGTTCTATTGGTCCAACCATATATGTGGAAGCACCATGTTGTTTATGAGTCTCGACCCCGCAGTGCCATTGTTTCTATGGGGGGTCATATCTATAGAATATCAGAGGTAGTTCTAACTACTGTTCCACCTAAAAAGTGTCGCAAGGTGGTATCTCATACTACAAAATTTAGCTTCTTCACAATCTATTCAAAAGGAGAACAAAAGGTCACTGGAACCACTACAACCTCGCCCCAAGCACCTTCTATCCAACAGAAGCATGTCGACAAGGTTGCAGCAAAGCGAAAAAATTCATTTTTCACACCGTCCTCTCATGTATATCAACTTGTTTAACAACCTCAGCCTCAACAAGTTCATGACAGACTTCCACAAACTGGGCGGCACGACGTCTCCATCAAGGCAAGCAAATCACCAAGATGTAGATTCAGTAAACGCTTTTCCCTCTCCCCTAGGAACTCAATGCAATGGATACCATTGATTATTAAGGTGGGAGGATTGATCCAAGTGGATATCGATGGCCACCCACCTTTTCCAACTGGCTCAAAACAATTTTCTGGCAATTTTGGCAATTTACTATTTTTAGCAGTTTTTAACTTCCGTGGCCATTTTGAGGCCCTAAATGAAGGTTTTTTGGGATTGATCTTCTAAATTATAATCGAAGGCATGAATCAACCCCCAAAATGAATATCCTCAATGATACCTTTCCAGCAGGCTATCATGCGCCTCAAATAGAGATCGTATGAAAAAGTTACGACCCCGGGAAGTTGATGTACCAACTTACCCAAACAGGGCCCACATGACTTTTGGTGCTTCATCTCCCAAGGTTAGGTTTTTGGATGTCTAGGGTTTTTTGGCATTCCTATTTATTTTCAAAATGCCTTCCTAGCCTCATTATAATCATCTTCTTGCGAATGAGAATAGCCGTCACATCTCTTCTCAGAGATAAGCCGCCACCATTCTAGCGAGTGTTTCACTCTGTATTTTTACAGTCTCTGTACATTTATTTCATTAATAGAAATCAAGTATTATTGTATATCTATGTTTATGGTTGCATCTATGATACATTTTTGTTATATCATTGAATATCTATGATATCTCTGTGCATTTCTTTATTATATATCCGCTCTCATTTCATGCCAAAAATAATCTGGATCACACATACCATAGAATGAATACAAAAATAAAAGAAATATAAAATAAATCTGCACTTATTATTATCAATCCCTTAGGTTAGGGAAACACTATACAATGGATCTTATTATGGAATGGATCCTCTCCTATTCATTTGCCTCTTCAAGGGGGAAACCTCCTAATGAGCTTCAACTCCAAATACAATACTTCTATTCATATCCCATTACATTTTTTGAACCCCTTTTTATAGTGCTACCAACCACCTAAAAACATTCTACAGGAGGAACCATCTATAAGTAGAAACTTCTAAGAAGTCCTCTTACATTTATTATATCTAACTACCATAGTGGACCTTATTTAATACTATAGTGGATGTAGTCTACCTTACATTGAATGGCCTCTACTATTATAACTGTGGGCCCTCTAGGCCCCCCACTATGGAACAACCCACCCCCTCTCCCTTCTCCTCTCTAGGGGCTGTGGGACCTCCCGGTCTAGGATCGTTCAGTCTTCTGAGTTAGATCAACTCTTTAGTTCTTATCTGGAACCCCAATGGAAATTATCACAGGTCCCTCTTTCTCCAAAATGCAGGTTTTATCAACCCCCCTGCGACTCTCTTCTTGGCTTCTTTGAAGAAATTTGATGGCAACACTAGTTCTTCGTGATAGGCCCTATTTAATTATATGACCTCGGGCTATGATCCGGGGACAAACCATGAAAGGCGCTTCAGGTTTTGGGCTTCAGCCTATTCACAATATCCAACTCCTATGTCCCCAAACTCTAAATCGACAAACTCAAATGGCGTGAGGATCAACGGTCCCCGTCACTCCCTTATAAGAATGAATGTGATTTATTCAGACACTGGCCTTTGATACTCTCACCTCCCTACACTCTCCTTTTCTTCTAGAGTGTTACTCCTTTGAATTCTATGGATCTCCTCACTCCGCTCTTCGCGACTTCGCAAATATTAGAATTTTCTCTTGGAAAATTTTTTGAAGCTTTAACTTCCGAATCTCCTAATATTTCACCACTTGTCCTCTCATGATGATGGGAGATTATACATTCCCTTGGGACTTTGGAAAGTACTTACTCCTTGTGCACACTTAACACTTTTTTTCTCGAGACTTGGACTGTTCCCGACCTTTTTTCCTCCTTCCAAAATTTTACGCGCGACAGTGTTGGTTCTTCTGATCTTTTGCTTGCCTCAAACCTTGAAGGTTCTTGTCTCTTCTATGTCCTTCTAAGGATCTTCTAGTGCCCTCCTAGAAACATGATGCTCTCTCTCTCCTAATCTTGTGATATGAACTCACTTTTCCTTTGGCACACTCCTTACGCTTAGTTTAAGCCTTTAGACGGCTTCTCTTAACACTGAGTCAAGTGTTGGCTTGATGCACTCCTTGAACAGGTCTTACTTTAGTCTGCCTAAATTCTTTTAGGTTTACCAATCCAACTCATTTTCCCTGCTCAATGAACACTTGAAAAGCTTCTCTTCCTCAGAGTGTTCAACAACCCTGGGATTTTCTCAAGTATTCAATACTCCAAACTGTATTGGTTCTGTGAGCTCTCACACTTGCTTAATGCCCTCCCCACAGAGTCTTACAAAGTATTCAACAACATTGTGCTATGCTCCCTCATGCATCTGCTTTTTCCTCCAAGGTATTCAACAACTTTGAGGATCCCTCCTGATTATGTGAACTATTTTTGTGTGCCCTCCTGACATGTTCTTCTATAAATCGAAAGAGTTTAGACACGCACTCCTTACATCGGTTCATAGAGTTTAAAATCTCTGTCATGCAATCCTTTCACTTAGCCTAAAGAACTAGAACAAATTCCATAAACTAACAAATAGATCATTCTATCTCTATCCCTCCAAATGAATTCTAACCTACACATTTACAACATAAAAAACCATAAACATAAATGGCATTCATCAATAACATCCATCACACAAGAACATTGCCAACAATGGAACCTGCTCTTTTCAATTAATGATAGAATGTCAATTACAATGTATGAGTCCAGACTGCAACTGAGTCTCGACTCTCAACAATCTCTCCAGACCTGATTGTCAACAACTACTACTGGCCATATGTTACAAAGATTTATACAAGAGGGGCTCGACTATATTCCTTCCAAGCTACGCTAGTGGTGTCTAATCACCATTCAAAATGCTTGACCAATGAGGAAAATTACAATGAGGGGAAATGTGATCTGAATCGGATCCATATCCCTCCTACTGTCACCCACTTTAGGCATCCTCATCTACAACTTCTGCAAAAGAACAACTTGTCTCTTCCATCCTAACAACATTAATTTCCTTGATTACACTTAACTTTCGAAGGAAAAATGAAAGGGTAGCTTCTCTCCCTTCCTTGAATGTGCATCAACGTGCTAATGAACTGGCACCTGTTGAGGTGGAGAAATGATCCTGCATCATACTCCACCGCTACAAAAATTCATGAGCTCCTTCTCATCAACTTCCCATCTCTGTTGAAATCCTCCTAGATCCCAAACTTTCTCTTGGAGTTGTACTCCTTCTCCTTCACTTTGTTGATTATGTTGCTTCTCTCCTACTACTTGTGTAGGTTCTCTTCTTTCTAGCTTTTCCATGCTGACAACTTCTTTTGTTGAATTTACCTTAAACCTCCTTATATCCTCTATGACTTCGTCCAACTACTCTGCCAACTGGCTCTCCTTATGTAGCATGATCGACTGCAACTCCTCATGCTACTCTAACTGTAGATCATCCTAATATCCCATGCTTCTTTCATCTCCTATGAAATTGACTGTCCACTATGCTACAAAATCCAATTCTATAGGCTCCTTACTGAACTGCTGCTCAACTATCTCCTATGACAGACTACATTCTTCGATTTCTTCTATTGGTTCCATTCCAAGTCCCTCTAGTTGCTCCTCATACTAGCATATCTTCTCGAGCATGGATATCTCATGGAAGCCACCTTCTAGTTCTATACTATCCAACCAATCCTCCAACATCTTCAACTCTATCTCCTATTGAGTGAGCAACTCAACTATGTTCTCCTCTTTTTCTATTGGGGAAGAACTCAGTATATTCTCCTTCTCCTCCATGAAAATCTCCGCTCATTTTCCTTCTACTTCTATATTTTCAATAGAAATGCTAGCCTCTCCTCGGTTGCTTGGTAGGAATATATTGACTCCTCCAATGACCAGAACGCTCCTCTAATCCTCCTCCTCGGTGATGGAAGTATTTAACTTCTCATCATGTTCATTCACACGGCTCTTAGTTCCACATGAATATTCATAAGGGTGAGGACTTTCTTCCACATTCTTCCAATCCATTAACACCCCTTGCTGACATGAACTCTCAGTTGAGCTCATTTCTTCTCCCTTTCCCACCTGGAAAACTGGGATGTCTCCTCTTCCCTCTTAGAAGTTTACGAAATCAACTGATCCCTTCTCATTTCCCACCTAGAAATCCATGAGACCTCTGCCAGATATCTTTCCCTCATTACTGATATTTTCAACATGTCTCAATGACCTTTTTAACACATGTTGCTTCATTCTGGTCCACAACCTCCAAACAATCCACTTGACTTTCCTTTTCGAAGGCCACTCATATCTCCAATGTACCTTTGCCTCATGTTTCATATTCAATGTTAGCATCTTCATCTCTACTCTTATCTCACTGAGCTCATTATCCATCTCTTCCTTTATTTTATTCTTGTGGTCTTCTCTTCGACCATTCTTATGGCCTTCAATAGCCATATTTCTTACTTCACCTTCAGTCCACCTAGCTATCTACCATATGTTGCACGCCTTGAAATAGTCTCTACAGAGCATCTCACTTTGTCTCGTTGCCTATAGAAACCAATTTTGTGGCTCTGATACCACTCTGGTATCAAAGTCTCTCCTTTCATTGTCTCTCCTTTTCCTACGATCTGTAGACAAAATCACGTCTATGATACCACTTTGGTGGAAAAACCCCCCTTCCCTCCTGGGGATTCCACAACCTCCCGGTCTAGGATCGTTCAGTCTTATGAGTTGCATCGACTCTTTGCTTCCTTGCTGGAACCCCAATGCAAATTCTCACAGGTCCCTCTTTCTCCAAAGTGCAGGTTCTATTAACCCCTTAATGGCTCTCTTCTTGGATTCTTTGAAGAAAGTTGATGGAAGCACTAGCTATCTATACTAGGACCTATTTAATCATATGTCCTCGGGCTATGATCTGGGGCCAAACCCTGAAAGTCACTTTGGGTTTAAGTCTTTGTCCTATTCACAACAACCAACTCCTATGTCCCAGAACTTTGAATCGGTGAACTCAAATGGAGTGAGGATCAACAATCCCTGTCACTCCCTTAGATCAACAATTGTGATCTATTCAGACTTCGGCCTTTGGGAGTCTCACCTCTCTACTATCTCCTTTTCTTCCGGAGTGCTACTCCTTCAAATTTTGCGGATCTCCTCCACGTTTCCCTTCCAGATCCAATGGTCTGGATTCACTCCGATCTTCGTGACTTTGCGAAAATTATCATTTTCTCTTGGAAAAACTTTCGGAGCTTTAACTCCTCGATCTCCTGATCTTTCAGCACTTTTCCTCTCCTGGCGATGGGAGATTTCACTTGACCTCAGGAATTTTTCAAGTCATTACTCCTTGTGCACACTTAACACTTTTATGCTCGAGACTTAGACTATTCCCAGCCTCTTGCCTGTTATCGCACAGTTTGTAGTTTAGGTCATAGGCTAAAGGATAGAGACCAAACTGGAGTAACAGGAACCTTCCCCACCCAATGTCACCTCGATGGGGATGATCTTTCTGTTTAGGGAGGTTAGCCTAGGGGAGATGTCCCCGATAACCTGGGGTTTGAAGAGGCAAAAGGTATAAGGTCAATTTTTAGAGTTCCCTCCTCATAGGTTACCACCAATGTCAGACAGTTCGGCTAATCAACCAATAAAAGAAGTGTATGCCCTATTAAAAACACATGCCCAGAACAAGACAACAACAACACAATACATATATATTTGCAGGCTATAACTCAAAGGGTTAGTACTTCATGGACTATATGATATTATTAATAAGCAATGTACTGCAATAGATGTAAAATGAATTCAATGTTTTGTCAATTAGCTATGAAAGATCATCAATTCATCAATATCTAAGGAGATGACTAAGTCAACAATATGTCCAATCAACAATTTACTCAATAAATGCTTAAAATCATCATTAATTTCTTATATCCAACTTTTGTTGTGTCAAGATGAAATATCCAACTGTGACGTCAACCCTAACTAGGTTAGTTTGTTAGTTAGGGTTTGAAAATTTAAAGTTTTGAAAGTAGTTTTGTATACTAAAACTTCAACGTTGGAGATCAAATATCAATGCCTTAGGGTATATGGAGTCAAAAGATAAGGGCATAAGGTCTTGAAAGGATGATGACTCAAAGACTATAAGGTAGGGTTCTATGGTGTTGTAAAGGCAGGGCCCTAGAATAAAAACCCTAGGGGAAAGAGGCTCACTCCGGTGTTGCTTAAGCAAGGCCTCGTGCTCTTTCCTCCTTCTCTAAATAAACTTGGCAAAATGACTAGCCTAAAGAATAAGTCTAAGGGAGAATGTGTTGCAAAGACAAGGCTTTCAAACCCTAGAAGGTGAAAACCCTAGGTGTAGGTAACCTAGGCCTAGTACATCTCCTTCTTTCAACATATAAACTTCAACACTAGCTCAAGGGAAGAAGAAAGATAAGTGTAGCAAAGGCTAGGCTTGATCTCTCTCCTTCAATGGCTGAAAAATATCTCTCTCTAAGGGGACATGTAACAATGACCTACTTGTGTGCTTGTTACCTAGGGTTTTAAATCAGCAATATAATAAGAAAATGCAAGAAAATTACACCTACAACCATTCAATTAAGAAGTTTTGTAAGAAAATTCACTTACATATCATGAAGAAGAGCATAAGCAAACCTTAGTTGTAAACCTTCCTTGAGAGAAATGCAAAAAAATGCCAAAAATATCCCTCCAATAGCAGGTGCGCCTCACTTAGACAACAAATCTACCCAAGAAGGATGCAAAAATCAGATCTCACTTGTGTGAGTGAATTGTGTTATGTCAAAATGAGGGAAAACATCCTCAATTTATATCATCCAATGACCTTTAATTAAAAATTAGGTCATTAAAACCACTGACAAGGATGATAACCAAAAATCATACTGTTTTACATTAAACTGCTAAATAAAACCCTAAATGAGCAATGAGCAAGACGTCTAGCCCTTTTGAGGGAGACGTTGGCCCTTTTTAGGGAAAATCTCAGCACTAGAAGACAAACATTGGCCCTCTCTGGGCCTCCCAACTCTGCAACACGTGCCAAACTTCCTTGTAAAGATACCACACACTGGAGGTGACGTCAAGGATCTCTGGAGGATGTCCTGGGTCAATAGAGGGACATGTTCCACCTGCAGTGGGTCAACCCCCTAGGGCTAGGCTCAACCAAGGAATCCTGGATGACAATGTCTTTCTTCTTCTCTCGTGCAAAGGCTCAACCAATCATTGTCCTGTCTCTACCCCTGATGAGGTCCCAAAAACCATTTGATGGGCTCTTCAGCCCCATGGAGGTCCAAACTAATCGTCTCCCCATGTGTACCGGTCCACCTGGTACATGTCCGTCGGGCATGGTCCTGCACATCAAAAACATCGCCCTCCATGGGCTCATTAGTCCTCGGGATCATAGAAATGTCAATCATATTTCATCATTAGTTTTATCAAATGCATGCATAAAACCCCTAGCATATCATCTAATAGCTCAAAGACATTACAATGACCTACTATACAAAGCTGAAGAAAAAGACAAAGTGCCCTATTGGGCCAGGATCCATAAGGTAAGGAAAGTTCCCAAAGGATATCATCCAAGCCATGTAATATGAGTTGGTGTGGTCTAAGGATGTCCAGACATAATGAAAGACAGGGGTGGATATTATCCGTGGGTGCCTTTGTATGAGGCGAGATGTACCTGTCATGGATGCAAATTTTTTCCAAGCCCTTTATTGCCTTTATTCTTTCTTTTATTTGTTCCTTTTTCTTTCTTTTTTTATTTCAAGGTCTAACTAGAGGACACTACCTTAGCGTGGTGACCAGAGCTGACAGTGTTACCCATGAGTACTTTCACAGAGATGATAAGGCTGGATCATGATGAGACCCCCTTTCCCTTGGCCATGCAACCAAAGGTCACTACCCTGGCATGGTAACCAGATAATGGCAATGTCATACTGCTAGGTACCTATGAACATAATGGGCTGGCTCGTGATGAGACCCACCATCCTCTTGGCTAGGTCTTGTTTTGTACATTTTCTTAGGGTCTGTCTTGTTTCTTATTGAGAGGATTTTTATTGCCTTCTCGGGGATCCCTGGGCGAGGCATCTCTAGGTTTATTTTCTATGTCTTTTATCTTTTACCAGCTGATTTTACCCCCTAGGCCTTTATCCCCTTCTTCCCACAGGATAAAGTGTAAGCCCACAAATAGGTCATCCTAATGTCTGGACTAGGGGAATGGGATAGATGGATCGGAGATAAGATGTAAAATGATAATATGGTGGGAGCGGATGATGGCTCTTCAAAATCCCCTCTGGCGGCTAACCAAAACCTATGAATACAAGCGTACTAGGTGTTATCTCCCAAAAACGCACTGTCATTTTGGGTGATAGAACGGGTTAAAAAACTTTATTTCTGTGAGTGTTGGCCTTCAAAATTCGAAGTCTCAGCTTTCGACAGTTTAGCTTGTCTGTTTTAGTTTAGTTAACTGCCGAAACAGGTTGTTTTCGATAGCTAAGGCAGTCTGTCAGAATGACCTTAACTGCCGAAAATGTTTCCATGTGTAAAAATAAAAAACTCTTTTTACGCCAAATGTCCACCTACAGGTCAATTGGCGAACCAATAAATTCTAGTCAAGTCACAAAGCTTAGCGTACCCAGTCATGAGACATTTCACGAGATAAGCCACATAACAGTTATAATTCAACAACACGAAGCCAAAGGCGCGCATAGT
>CBVK0100670017.1:0-16374 GCA_900067695.1 Picea abies
TTTCATCCAATTATGAGAACTTTGATTTTTAGGCCTTTCTAGATCCATTTGGATCATTTAAAAACCTGATGGAGTTTGATAGTCTACTGGCGGGTTTCCTTTATTTTGGTGTCCATGTGTTACACACAAAAATGTCACACTTGAGTGTTGCACCCTAAGTGTCGCAAGTGTCGCAAAGTAACGTATGCACCTTGTTAAGTGTCACATGCATTGTCTCAAGTTTTGTATGCAACTTACAAAGTGTTGCATTCTATTTTCTAAGTATCGCAACCCATTGACACCATGAAATACATTTTCTACAATCCCTAAGTCAGTTTGGAAGAGAAACCCAATCATTTGCGGTCTGGAACTATACCTTTTCTTGGAAAAATTGACCGTTTTGGGGCATTTTAGAAGGGTGGTGATCCCCTAGTCATGTTGAGGGGGCACCAATAGTCTCTCTTCCATGTTAAGGGGGCGCCAATGGTGCTCTTTCTCTCACTACAAGGGTGTGACAATATTGTTAGAGGAAAATATGGGATCTTCCACCTTTTCATAAGGGCAACACTCTTGGGAGGAGGTTGTTTGGTCGACTCCTATACTATGGTTCTATCTTAGGATCAAATCCCACCTTAAGGAGCCATATCCTCAACCATCTCCCTCATTTGTTCATAGTGGTTTAACCTCTCAAGCTTATATATTGAAGGTATTTCTAAGGTGAAAGGGGGAATAATTCATATATCAAACCTTTAATCTTGAGAGAAGCATCAACATTTTGATTTCAATGTTTTAATGCAAGGGATGGATGAGGAGATATTGGAGAAGTTACTATATCATCAAGCATGCTTTCTAAGTGCCTCTTTTTATCTTTCCAATTAATATAAACTTGGCCTATTCCCTTTAAGTTCATGTTTTCTACATCTACATTTGCTTGTCTATTGTTGTTTCAGTCTTCATAGAAATATCTTCTTTGTCTAATCATATATACTAGGAAGAACAATTCTTTTTCTAGTCTTTGCAGGACTTCATTTGTGTTGAGGAGCTTGGAGATCAAGCCTAGGGATTGGAGCAATGAGGATGAACATCACAATAAGGTACGACACATTATTCTTATGTCTTTCTTGATTGATAAAGTTGGATCTATAGGGAAATTAGTAACCACTATTTAACTTCTGTCTTTGAACTAGAGATAGGGGTCTTGGTCTAATGGGGAGCTTAGCCTATCCGCAGGGTAAGATTTCTCACAATAGAAAAATGGTGACTCTGCTGGGGATGGACATTGACTAGTCTTTCATTTGTTTCATATTGAATCCTTGATTATTATTAGAGATTGTTTGTTTGATGCGTCATTTTGATATATTTCCCCTTCCCTCTTCTTATTTGAAGACCTTATAGAGCCATTGACTGACTGCCTACTGAGTTTGAGTTGTTAGAAGCCATTTTCGATATTTTTTTAGAAATCAATACTCCCCTGCAGTTCATACCAGGTGACCATTAGATGAATGGATCACCCCCTAAGCCTCTTAGGTGATGCCATAGCACCCTTTTCCTTCGGTAACAAGGGCACCATCATCCTCTTTTAGGTTTTTTTTCTTGTTTCTACCTTGCTTTTCTTAGTCTTCTTTTGAGGGGATTTTTGCCTAGAGACTCCTGGTTTGTATTTGACTTTGTTTGATTAAGAATTTGACATTTATCACTCAGGTTTTTTTCCTTCTTGAGTTTTTAAATCTCTCCTAGTTGTAGTCCCCTTGGGTTAACAATATCCCTTGGTTCATCCTTCCTTTGAGTTCTCTGATGTTCGTTTTGGAAATCTTTTAGATTGCTTGATTGTTTAAGAGTTTTCATCAACTAGGGTTTGCAAAGTTTGTTTGGTTTTGAGACTTTTTGTTCTCATTTGAAACATATCACTTTCTGACGATTAAGACTCTCTTATTTACCACAACCCAACCTTGAATAATGTTTCTTGTTTTTCATTCTTTGAGGATTTTCATGAGTGTTCATCTCCTTCCTCGTTTACATCTTTGAGTCTTTGATTGAACAAGTTATCTGACACTTTGTTTCTTTTAGTTCTCATGATTTTTTGAGTCCGCTTTGTTTGATTTATTTTTCTCCTCATACCTCTTTGTGTCAAACATAGATTCCTTTCATTTCACTTGAAAGTTAAGACACATAAAAGTTTGCATATATCCTTGCATACATAATTGAACAAATAATTTTTTTCCATTCTCTAGGAAGTTTGTTTTGGTACACGTTTGGAAAAAGAGCTAGTTTTTCATGTACATTTTGGTTTTCGGAAACATTTTCTTTGTAGTTTGGCATCATCTTGATCCTAGAAATTGAAAAGTTGCATTGTTTTGAGTTCTTTATTGTGTTAAGAAGAATAGAAATCCTCTCCTTACCATACATAGAATTCATCAAAAAGAACGAATTGTATCTCATAATTTTACTTCTATTGGATTTGAGTCACTCACACGTCGTCAATTTCATCTTCTTGAAACTTATGAGTAAAATCTGTTAAAATCAACCACGAGCTAATAGAATCAACTAGAACATTTTTTGGTTTTAGCACACCATATGTAGCATAGGATTAGGGTCTTTGGACTAGGAAAAGTGAGTAACTTGTCCAAGACTACTAAACAGGCTGTAGAGCACTAAAGAGTGAACAAATCAAACTTTCGTAAAAGCATAGATTGGAAACCCCTCTCACACAAGGGCTAAACATGAGGTCATGTGAGAGAAATAAACATATATTACCCCTCCAAAACTTGACCAATCGTAGTGGAATGAGTGTATACTAGAGGTTCTTCTTGAATTTCCATTGAATCATTTGGTCTCGGTAGTTCGTGAAATCTGAATCCATTCAAGGTCCTCTAGAGTCTACTGGTCCACTTGTCCTTAGTCCTCTAGAATAATTTCAGACTTTGATATCCTGCCCATACGTTCAGTCTCGACTGTCGACTATACCTATCCATAGGCTAACTGTGAGTTGGTATGCTTAGTGGGCTTTCCTAGGTATCTATAGAGGTGATTGTGGGGGGATTCCCATAGTACATGGGGAAGATGTCGTATCACACTCTCAATACCCTTATAGGGTGATCTCCTGAAAGAAAGGGTTGATTTTACCGAGAAGGGTTGTTACGTGGAGGTTGGGTTAAATGCTTCTCATTTCTTCGTTGGCATCTTGATATCCCATCTTCGAAAGATCCTTGATTCTATTGTTGCTTGGTTGATTTGTTTTAGTTTTCTTAGGAGGGTGTTTCTTTGACTTTCGTAATGGCCTTAAGATCGAATATTTCACAGTATACAAGGTATGGAACCTAATGTTTAGGAACCTCAATAGAATTTTTCTTATGAAGGAATGATTAAAGATCAAACTTTCGAGACTGGGAGTGTAGCTTCTAGAAGTGGCCAACACATAGAAGAACCAGTCACAACCTTCATATTAATCCTTTCATATTATGTGAATCATATTTTTACTGAGCCACTCGGCCAACCACTCACTGATCCACCATCTACGAGATATTTTGATGCCTATTTTACAATTTTCCGCATAGTTCCACCACTACACAATATTTTGGCATGAACCCGTCATTTTTTGGTTTTCCTGAAGGACTTGGGAACTTGTCTTTATCCACAACTCTTGTAGTTGCTACTACTGATGCTTCATATTTACTGGAAATATCGCTGACCTAGGTAACCCTGAATTGACCATTTGTGCATACATCTCTCTTTGCAAATGGGTTAGGTAATATTCCTGCTTCACTTTTTCCACACATGCACACACCAACTAATTTACTTGGTCATTATATCATTCAAATGGATAGCAATCAAGTCATTCAAACAACCATGGTTACCTAAGATACTTAGCCTCCATATCAACCATCGCATATTATTACACCATACATTACAGGTCAATATTTAATGGAAGGCCAACCTTTAGCTGGGGGGAAACCTTCAGTTAGAGGGAAATGTTTTACTAGGGGGAAACCTACGTGGTTGCAACATAAAAAATCCTAGGGGAAAGTCGCTCTTGCAAGTCCTTCGATACCTACTACCACTATCCTATATCCTGGACATCCATTTCTAGGATTTGCTAACCCTTTGTGGGGTCCACCCAATCCGACGGGCATTCCTCAACAAGGAACTTTTCCCTATCAATCTATAAACCCCATGATTCCAACGAAATAGTCCATTCAACCACCATACATGGGGTGATCATCAGGTCAATTGTAGTACATAGAAGGTCCATTTGTTCCATCACAATACATGGGTGGACAACTAAGACAACCACCTTACATAGGTGGACAACCCAGGCAATCACCATACACGGGAGGACCATCTAGTTTTTTCGTCTTGCCACAACTTGGATTTGGTCCTACTGGTGTTTCCATGCCATATGGTTATCACTAGTATCCACACGCCAACTGAAAACTTACATTCTTGTCTACATTAGATCTACCATTTGAGAAATGATCCCATTCAACATGCCCTATTTTGGCCCGCCATCCTTGCCAAATTAACATCTGACATTCCAAAATTCGATGAAAAACATGGGGAAGATCCTAACAATCATGTTATGACTTTTCATTTATGGTATTCTTCAAACTCTTTGATGGACGATTCCATTCGCCTAAGACTTTTTCAGAGAACACTTACAGGTGTAGTAGCAAAATGGTATATTGAGTTGAATTTAAATTAACTCCTTTGTTGAATTTAATTCTATTGCCATGGATTTCCTGATGCATTTTCAGTTTCCTATATGGTACGATACCACTAAAAATATTTTTACCCCACTCCAACAATCATCTTCCACCCACATATCTGATCATGTTTATGAGTGGAGGTGATGAAGACGGTTGATTAAAGCTCCAATTCTAGACCAACTCCTCACAGATTGGTTTACAAGGTTTATCTTACCTCCCATTTCCCATGATTTTTCTATGAGAAATGTTGTCACTGAGGAGTATGCTATCATCCATGCATAGTATTTGGACTTTTTATACTCCTAGTCCGACATGCTTTACGATATGATTCCTCATGATTCTCCTCGTTCTTCTAACGATCCGAAAAGACCTGCTCTGGAACCAGGTTTCGTTTTTAACACCACAACTACTTTCACTCTTGCTCAAACCTCCGAGGTGAATGCGATCCAATCATATTCATCTCAACAGTGAAGAGGTAAGAACAAAAACAAGGTCAAATCCAAGAAATCTTCTAACCAGTAGGATACTCCAAAGACTGTTGATACTCAACCGAATTGGAAGGCTAAGTTTCCTAGCATGATTTTTTAGGAATAACACTACAAGAAAGACTTCCCTCATTGTGAGGAAGTCATTAAATTTATGAAGGATACCTCCCAACTAGTTCAGTAGTAGCATTTGGTTGCACAAACTATTACCCCTCTACAAGGGGGCAATGCAGGTCATTTCCACCATGGGGATGCTTCCTCGGGCACCTCTGTGGTGTACATGTTTAATGAGGTTAATGTAATGACTCAAACAAATACTTATGACACTTCTCCAGGTGATCAAACTAATGGAAAGGATATCAATCATCCCTCCACATCCACTCCTCTTTCATCTTCCAGTCATTTTCAGATTGAGAAGCCAATGTTTGATGCAGTGTTTCACCCACCCAAGAGCGCAATTCAAAAAGTGACATTTAATCCAAATGTCCACACTGCCCAAAACTACAAAATTTTTGAAGATTTGGAACAAGTGTCTCATGCTATGTTAGTCCTCAAAGCTGTACAAGATTTTCCAAGTCAACATAGAACCCTGTTGTCAGCCATTGGAGCTATGGCTATAGAGGAGTCAAATCGGATTACATTTAATATGGATTATTTTAAGAAGAGGGCCTCCCACGACTTAGCATTCCAAATTTAAATTTTGGTTGGTCGAAAGAACATCCATCGCATTTATTTGGATGAGGGATCCTCCACCTGTTTCATGCCTTTTCCTTGTTGGAGAGCCCTTAGTTCACTTAGACTTACCCCATCTCCTATCACCCTAAAACTGTTTGATGAATGTAGTTTCCAACCTCATGGACTATTGCAATATTTCTCTATGACATTGAGGGGTAAGACCATTTCAGTTGATATCGAAGTGGTTGACTCACCCTTGGATTACAATTTTTTACTTGGTCATAGTTGGTTATATGCCATGACTGTTGTCGCATATTCATTGTTTCGTATTTTACAATTTCCCCATCAAGGAAAAATTGTCACTATCAACCAACTTGACTATATAACTCCATATATCCACAATGTTGCAACAAATAATGTTCCTTTTTTAGGACAATCTAGTCTTGAGATTGTAGGAGTAGGTCTTCCTGAGGATTCCTCACTCATAGGGGTTTTTCCCTTTCCCACTCCTGCCACCACGCAGGTTTCCATGTTAAATATGATTTCAATTCAAGTACGACAATCACTTGATCGTTTGGTAGTACCTGGTCTTGACAAGCATATTTATTTTCCTATAGCAAGATCGTTAAAAAATGAAACATATTCTTATGAGCATAGTTCATCATCTCTGTCAAGCTCGTTAAAAAGTGAAACATACCTCCCTCCATTCGAATCGAGTCTCACTTTGGATCGAGTACTTGAAACTTCTTTTCCTCCACCCAGTGAAAATATTCCTATTAGTAGCCAGACACCTAAATGAGGAAATAAGAAGAGTCGTTAGAGAAAGTAACGCTTGTGGGGAATGTCTGCAACTATTGGACATCATGTTGGAGCAAAGCCATTATCTTCTACCACGCAAGCTAGGAGCAAAATATCTCTAGAGGGACATGCTGCTAGGAGTGATCCTTGCTTGGGGGTTGTTCCCATCGTAACGTAGTAGTCTTTTCTAGAACGAGCTTAATCTTTTTTTTCTCGTTCTCGTTAATAAATGAGAATAGGTTACCAAGTATACTTTTATCTCTTTTTTGGACTCATAAAAACTCTACAAAAATGGAACTCTTTGGAGTCTCCTTCAAGTTATTTTAAGACTCCCTAAACATGAAAATATTGTCGAGTGAGTTTGTTTCCTTTCACTCATTAAAAAGTTTGAAAGGGAATCTTTTGAGTGGTAGTTTATCTCTTTTTCGGTCTTGCGAGACTAATTACAAAAACTTAATACTTTAGTCAAGCATTATTAGAAGAGTTCTCCATTGTATTGTTTTACACTTTTTTCGGGCTTGGAGACTAAATTTATGAAAAATTCATCCATGGAGTCATCTTTAAGTTCTTTTCAGACTCTCTAAACGTGAAAAACCACCGAGTTTACCTTCTTTTGGCTCGTAAAACTATGCATTGAAGGACCTATGTGACTCCAATCTTCAGAATCCATACATGACTGAACCCTTCCCTCCTCATGTTCATTAAAAATATGTTGAGGGACTCATCTGAAGAATGAGATATGCCAAGCATCTTTTATCCTCCTCAAGCTCATTAAAAAATAAAGTACTCATCTATCTGGATGGGGGAAAAATTATAGGAAGTGGGTCAAGTTTTTTAGAATCCTTTATGGCATCTATTGTTTCCCTTGAATATGGCACATGTTTGTGTCTCATCTTACACGTGGATAATCTACTTGTCTCTGATTCATACCAATTCCATGTGTCATTATACTTTTTTGTTCCAGTCGAAGAGTGCTCTTGTTATTGTCACATTATGTTCTTGTTACTTGTTGAATCAATGCTGCCAAGTCACTTATCATGCCTCATCATGTTCAAGGGAAGTTTCACTTCAAACCATCCATCTACAATATTACCAGTTTCAATTTCTTGTGTCAGTCCATACTCATTTGATCCACCATCTCACATCACTTTCCTGTGTCAGTTTTGTGTTGATGATGGGGGATACATCAATTCCCTCCTTCGACGATTCTATTCATGTCAACTTCAACACATTATTCGGGAATTAGACTTAGAAACCAATTAGTACCTTGGGACCTACATGCCTCAATGGAATGACTCCTCAGTTCCGATAGTAGGTTTACAACATTGACCTTTGATCATATGATTCCATGAATGTTTAACCTCAGCTCATTTATTCACATTCACTAGAATGTACTAGGGTACATTAGGAGTAATTGTCATCATTGGTGATTTCCCTTGCACTTGTTAATGGTTTACCTCAATGACCTATAATCAAGTGGTTTCTAGCATGTTCGACATCAAATGATATATTCACATGGCTATATTTGTACCACATTAGGATCAGGACGAAGACCCTCGGTTGGGAGCTCACTCTATTATGTGTTTTTCCCAGGCTATGATGGAGATCATTTGAGCATGTAAAATATTTTAGTACAATCATCATGCTGGAAATATTATTGATATATATATTGTCACATAGATCCACATTTTATTATCCGTGGCTATGTTTTGTCATCTCGTAGCTCCACTCTGTATTTTTTGTTGATGTGATTAGTTAATGTCATGGAGGTATGGATCCACATTTTATCTATGTTGGCCATACCTTAGTCATCATTTTCATGGATCCATAGTGTATTAGTTGACGGTCATGCTTTGATTCATCTCGTATTTTGAGCATAGGTATATCTGCCTCGGAAATGGAACGCATTTGTATACTGACTGATGATTGTTTGTAGATTCTGTGAGGTTCTCCTACTTCGTCACCCTTACATTGAAGAATTTGTAAATTGTTTCGACCATCAATTTATCTTTTGACCTCACATTTTAGGGTGCATCTTTTACACATCAAAATGTCACACTTGAGTGTTGCACCCTACGGGTCTCAAGTGTTGCAAAGTTATTTATGCACCTTGTTAAGTGTCACATGCACAGTTGCAAGTGTCATATGCACCTTACCAAGTGTCATATTCTTTTTTATAAGTGTCGTAACCCATTGACACCTTAAAAACAATTGTCACAATCTGGCCTAAGTCATGTTGGAAGAAGAAGCACCATCATTTGACAACAAAAACACACCTTTTTCTTGGAAAATCAACCATTTTTTGGGCATTGATGAAGGGTGGCGCCCCCCTAGACATGCTGGGGGAGTGTCACTTCATGGGGTGGTTCTCCCTTTCCATGTTAGGGGAATTCCACTTTATAGTATGGCACCCTGTGTTCAACTATGGGGGAGCACCAGTCTTGTTAGAGAGAAATTAGGGATCCTCCACCTTTTCCTAAGGGCCAACTCTTGATGGATGAGGTTTATTGTGGTTGAATCCTACCTTATGGGATCTATCCTAGGATCTAATACCAACTTAAGGATCCATATCCTCAACCATATCCTTCATTTTATCATGATGGTTTCGCTTCTCAAGCCTATATATTGAAGGTATTTCCAAAGTGAAGGGGGAACAATTGAGGTATCAAACCTTTGATTATGGAGGAAGAATCAACATTTTTATGTCAATATTAATGCAAGGGATGGAAAAGGAGAGCTTGGAGAAGTGTTGCATCATCAAGCATGCTTTGTAAGTGCCTCTTTGTGGCTTTCCAATTAATATCAACTTGGCCTATTCCCTTCAAGTTTATATGTTCTACATTTTCTTGTCTATTTTCGTTTCAATCTTCATAAATAGATTTGCTTTATATAATCATCTAGAGTAGGAGGAATATTTCCTTTTCTATTCTTTGTGGGAATTCAATTTCATTGACGATCTTGGATACCAAGCATAGGAATTGGAGCAGTGAGGATGAACATCGCAATCAGGTACACCACATTCTTCTTCTCTCTTGCTTTATTGGTTGAGTTATATCTATAGGAAAAGTAGAAACCACGTGTTCTCTTTTGTATTTGTACCAAATATAGGGGTCTTGTTCCAAAGGGAAGCTTAGTTTGTCCGCAAGTTAATATTTCTTACAAAACTTTGTAGCGAATCTCATGATTGTGCCAAGATTACCCTGGAGAAACTGGAGAATTGGTTTGTAATTGTTGGATCATACATGAAATTTTGGGATCTTGTAGTTATTCCTAGTGAATAGCTTGGATCCAATCTGGTAAAATGAAGGAGAGGGAAACAATGGACCCTTCATCTTCATATTTTCTTGAAAGAGTGTCAGCAACCACATTGTCTTTGCCTTTCTTGTAAATGATCTCATAATAATATCTAAATAGCTTAGTCACTCATTTTTGTTTCTCCAAGGATAAAATAAATTGCTATAGAAAATACTTGAGGCTTTGATGATCTGTCTTAATTTGGAAGTGTTTCCCCAATAGATAAGGGTTCCAGAGATCCACGACATGCAAAATAGCCAACATTTCCTTTTCATAGATTGATTGGCCTAAATGTCGCTCTGACAATTTTTTTCTAGTAAAGGCCAAAGGTCGGCCATATTCCATAAGTATTTCTCCAATTTCTCTCTTGGAAGCATCACATTCCAAGACAAAGGTATTTGTGAAGTTAGGAAGAGCCAAGACAGGAGTGGTGTACATAGCCTCCTTCAAGGATTGAAAGGAATGATTAGTTGTTGGAGTCCAAGTGAAATAAATGTTTTTAAGGAGAGAAATGAGAGGTGTCAAAATCTTTCCATAATTCTTAACAAACTTGTGATAATAGTCTACTAAACCTACAAAACCATGCAATATTTTGAGTCTTAGGGTGAATGCCAATCCTACATAGCTTCAATCTTCTTAGGATCCACCCTGACACCCTCCTTGCCAACAATATGTCCCAAGTACTCGACTTTCGAGGCTCCAAAATAAAATTTAGATTGTTTAAGGAAAATTTGGCGTTGAGAGAGGAGATGAAGAACTCTATCCACATCAGAAAGATGGGTTTTCCAAGTTTTACTATAGATGAGAATATCATTAAAGAAAACTAAGAAAAAATGACTGAGAAAAGGACAGAAGACATGATTCATGAGGCTTTGGAAAGTGGAGTGAGGATTACACAAGCCAAAGGGAATGACAAATAACTCATAGTGTCCCTCATGAATATGAAATGTAGTCTTAGGATTTTTTTCCTCTTTTATACATATATGGTGGTAGCCAGAATGAAGATCAATTTTAGTAAAGAACTGTGCACCACTTAATTCATCCAATAGATAATCAATGACAGGATTGGGAAATTTGTCTTTGATGGTGAGTTCATTGAGGGTATGAAAGTTAGGACACATGTGACAAGAGCCTTCTTTCTTAAGTAACATGACCACCGGAGAATAATAGGGGCTATTACTAGGACAGATAACGCATGTGGTGAGAAATTCTTGAACAAATTTCTCAATTTCATTTTTTTTGGAAAATGGATGACAATAGGGATAAACAATGGGAGAAAGGATGTCGGGGACAAGGGGAATGGAATGGTCATGGACACCAGAAGAAGGAGGAAGTCCCTGGGGAGTCGAAAAAATATCTTGATGTTTGGAGAGGATGGATTGGAGGTCAAGATTCACATAGGGTGTCTCAATGGCTTGGATGGAATGGAGTTGGGAAATAATGTTGGAATGAAATTTTTTTAGGATCTTTTCCATGCAATGGGACCTGATGATCTCAAGGGAACCTTCTTTAATGACTTGGAAATTATATTTTTGTCCCGCATGGTTGAATTTCATGGTTAATTCCTTAAAATCCATGAGAATGGGGCCCAGAGTCCTTAACCATTCGACACCCAACACAATGTCAAAACTACCCATGTCGATAGAAAAAATATGAGATTTCATGTGGTACTTACCAATTTGGAGATGCACATTTTCACAACTCCACCCACATTTCATGGACCTGCCATTGGAAATCATGATTTGAAAGTTGTTGACTGCTCGGATATATAAATTAGTTTCTTGGCCAATGTGGAAATGAATAAAATTATGGGTGATACCACTATTAATGAGGATCGTGACCTTCTGATGCTTAATGTAACCAATTAGCTTGAGGGTTTGGGGAGCAGAGAATCCAGTGAGAGAATTCAGGGAAATGACCAGTTCAACTTCTAGTGGGTATGAGGGTGGAGTCAGGTTAGTGGATTCAGGTGACTCGGCCATAGGGGGAGCCTCAATCTCTTCTTTAGAAACATCCTCAGAGATGGCCATAAAAAGTGTGTGTTCCTTACACATGTTCCTAGAAAAATGTGTTTCATCACAATTATAACAAAGGCCCTTGAGTTGGAATTCATCCATTTCTACCTGGGTCAATTTATGGATCTTTAGTCAAGTGGAAGGAGAATCGGGAGTGACTATTTTAAGGTGAGGAATAAAGGAGGGTTTTTTGGTTTGAGAAGAGACAACTTGTTGAGCTTCCTTATCTCTTTTAGTAGATTCCACCCAACTATGGGATTGAGCCATGAGGACATGGGCATGGATATCCTCCTTGAGGCCACTGATAAATCATTCTTGGGAAAAAGCATCAGACATGATCTCCATGTCGAAAGCCAATCTCTAAAAAGTAGTTATAAAGTCTTCCATTATTCCATATTGTTTCAACTTTGTCAAACATCCTAAATGGTTGGTGTTAGTGTCAAAGCGTTCATAAATCTCTGCAAAAAATTGTTTCCAAGCCACATACCCTTGGTGGGAATATTTTCTCCATTGTTTCCATTGCCTATTTTCTTTATCTAGATGGAGAACACCATATCGAAGTTTGGCCAACTCATCTGTAATGTCATACAATTTATAGTTTCCATTTGAGTTACCTAGTTGGTGGGATCTGAGCCATCAAATATGTTCTCATCCACTCGTGGAATGTGTAGGTCATGTTTAAAGTGATGGGGATGAAAAGTATGGGAATTGGAGGAAGTTTCACCTTCGGGGCGTAAAGGTGGGTCATAGGAGGAATGGTCTCCAGTAATATTCAGCTTGGCACAGATATGGGAAGTGAAGGATTAAAGATGGGTAGAGAGGTCATATTTCAGGGTTTCCATTTTTGTGTCTATGGTGGAATGCACTTTGTTATTGATGGTGGTAATATTTTAATTGAGTTTCTGCACTTCCTTCTAGGCCTCAGTGAAATCAGATGACAAGGTATTGAGGCGGGCTTCAAGGTCTTGGCTATGGGTGTGGGCCATGAGGAAGGGGGGAATGGGGCTTCAAGGTCTTGGCTATGGGTGTGGGCCATGAGGAAGGGGGGAATGGGAAAGGAGTGGGTAGGACCACACAAAAAATGGGTTATGGGTGAAGGGTATCATGACAGTCAGGTCGGCAAGAGGAATCTAATGGGGTAAGTCCTAAATAAGGGGGTTAGGTCCACGAAAAAAAAGTTTTACAAAAAAATGATAGGTATGATTGTGATCAAGGAAAAGAGAGAAATCCAATGGGATAGGGCTAAAATAATGGTGCAGGAAGAATCCAAACTCTTTTTTTGTAACTCCTATGGAATTATACTCCGATCTGAAGAATACCACAGTGTTGAAAGGCCCAAATTCTTAACAGGAAAAAAAGTGTAGTAATTTTGCAACCATAATGCAGGAGGTAAAGTTGCACGGAAATAAATTTTGTCTATTTTGTTTTTTTTTTCGTCCCAAGGGTTAGGGTATTCAGGGTTTTTACAGACAAGGGTTTTCACTTTGCTACAACTCTTTGATATACATGTGGGGTCCAACAGTAGAACTTGAACCAATATCTCAAGGCACCAACTAAGGAGGACAGATTATGCCCTTAATCGTACTACCCGACTACCCAGGTACTAGAGAGTATCTTCTCGATGTGCTATAGCTCTCTGATATATGTGCAGGGTCCAACAGTAGTACTCGGCTCAATATCTCAGGGCACCAACTAAAAAGGCTAGACCGTGCCCTTAGTCGTACTACCCGACTACCCAGGTACTAGAGAGTATCTTCTCGAGTGTTATTCTTGGTGGAACTATAAAAGTCAAGTGCTCGATTGGTTTATCTACAAAGGGATTCATTATATATAGGTTGATCCATATACAGGTTATCTTTAATGCGTTACCACTCAAAGGGGTACTAGCAGGGGTTACAAGGGTGGCCAATAATATGCTCTTATGTACCACTTGTAGTTCTTGCATGTATACTTCCCCGACTATGTATTTATGCATTGAACACAGATATTTGTAGCTTTAAGACATTGGAGTACATCTCTACCCTGGAAAAAAAATAACACACAATTTTCTGCCAAGGAAAGTGCTTTAATACCAGTTGTAACGTACCAGATATTTTACAATAGCCAAAAATAGAAATATTGCAGAGAATAATAGTTAAACAACACAATAGATGAAACCATGGCACCAAAATAATACCTTTATTGATAGAAAAAAATGTTCACTTGCCTCATCGAGGGGGAAACCTCCAGCAGAGCAACACTCTATTAAAATAATTCTTAAGACAAAAACTCATCATGCCCTCAAATCATATTTATACTAAATATATCTTCCAAAAGAAAAATCTAGAGGAAGATCTTCTAGAAGCGGAAGCTTCTATTAGGTAATTTTACATTTGACTTATTCTTCCTGATTACTAGGCCTTATTAGTAGTTTCATTTATTACATGGGAAATATATTATTATACCTACGTGAGGGGTTAGGGAGGTTAGGTCCCTAACAAATAAAGATAATAGATCGTGTTAGGCTATAATAGCATAAAAAGGGACGATAAGGAAATCATATTCAAGAGAACAGAGAGCCAATGTTGCAGAGAAAGTTGAGTGTGTTACAAAGAATGTCAGGTGTGGTTCAAAGGGTCATGGCGTCAATGAAATCAGGATATTCCACAAGAGCCGCAAAGAAGCAGTGCAGTAAGCAAGTAACAACACAGGAAAAAGTCCCAAGGGAAGAAAAATCAAATCCAAGGTTGGAAAACTTCCCCAGAACAGGAAGAAAGGGAGGTCATAAACGACATAGAAAGAAACACAAGAACCATAAAAGGATCAAGATGAAGAAAAGGAACACGAAGAAAAAATGAAGATAACTTTTTGCGTAGTAAGAACCTGGGTATTAAAACATTTATGATACTCAAGAAACAAGAACACCATATAATCAGATTGAAGGAGAAAGTTAAGAAGGAGTTCCACGCTTATTCAACTCAGTTATTGCCTAGGAAGAACATATTAAGTTAGCATTACTACAGAAGAGATATCAATACAAGCAAGAGAAAAGATCACAACTGCAAAGGAGGAATTTTAGAAGTTCGTGGAGACCTAGAAGAAATCCCGAAGTGGTTCAGGACAAGCCACAGGTGAGTTTTGGGGGGCTGTTGGAGTAGGACGTTTTGGGTAATTTTTGGGAATCGTGGAAGAGAAAACCACGTGACAAGTCAGCAAAGGATTAGCACGCATGGAAGATAGTTAGCCCATATTCAGGAGCCAGTACATGGAAGGAGAAATTTAGTTTTCATTAGTTAGACCATTTGGTCTATTTTGTAACAGGCTAATCCCTAGTAACAATGTATAAATATGTATGGGTTTTGGGTAGAAAGAATTAAGTTGTGAGAGAAATATAAGTGAGTGAAATCATAGAGTGAGAGTATGAGCAAATGGTATGAGTAGAGTTCGGGAGTATGAATGGAGAACGAGCTAAGTGTGCACTGTATGCATGAACGGGTAGGGAATTTTGGGATAAAACTTATGTATCTTGTATGAGCACAGTGTGCACCTATTGTGAAGAATGAATATACATGAATAATATAAGAAGTCATCCATTGTGTACGTAGTTGAGTTTTGGGTGAACCACGTTAAATATTTTTGTAATGATGTATGTTGTGAATTGTTTCTTTTATGTTTTGTTTATGGTGCACATGTAATGCATAGATGGATAATATGAATAAGCTATACAGCAGTTTTGCACATGTATTGAATGATTAAGTAAGATGAATATGTCATGTGTTGTTATGTTGTTATGATTTGATGAACATGGTATATTTCATGTTGAATGAATGTTAGAACGGTCTCCATTCCCTTCATGGCTACAGAAGCCTGGTTCCTGCAATCCCCATAGGTACCTCAAGTGAGACTTCACCTACCTATGGGTGATGCTGAATGGGACGATATCTTGGGATTTTTTGGTGAATTAATGTTGAACCCCGCATCTCTCCACTACATGCCAATATATCTTCACTCGACTGACAGACTTGTGATTGAGTGAGGAAGTGATATTGAATAGAAAGCTTAATATCATTCCAAGAAGAAAGTGTTCCATGATTATTATCTGAGCATCTAGTAGGAGAAGATATAAGGCTATATCAAGAGATCAAATGCATTGCTCTTCTGAAACCTTATCCTCCATATCAACAAGAAAATTGTGTTGATCCAAAGTCCCTTCATATGTTAGAAAATTACATATTGTAGCCCCAATCCATATTACTGAGCAGATAGTTGCATAACTTCTGGAGAAGTTATCATATTTTCCTTATTGCCAGTTATTAAAATTTTCTTTAGAATCCTCATCCATGGAACGAACACTTTGCTAACTCACTGAACCATCTGCGGTGGGGTTAATATACTAAGTTATTTTTCCTACAATCATGTGATATAACTTATCAAGGACATCTGGCT
>CBVK0100670018.1:0-16373 GCA_900067695.1 Picea abies
GCTCTTCCGATCTCACGCCAGGTACCGATTGTTACACCTATCTAATACTGACTTGTATGACTATGTGTGTCCGGTACCAAGTTATGCAGTTGCGCGTGTTCGGTACCTGTTTCGAATTCCCAGGTTTGGTTGTTGGAACAAGATTGTTCTCGATGAGTTCAAGGAATTTTTTTGGTTCAGACATTCTCTGTTCATTGGAGGTCACGATACATTTCATCACTCATACACTTTGTGTCATGAGGATGAAATCATTTCCTTAAAAATCGATGCATCATCCAATTGTAATAATTATACAAATATTTGATGTTATCTTCAGACTATCATCCAATTGTAATAATTATACAAATATTTGATGTTATCTTCAGACTTGGATTGTAATGGTTGCTTCTCTTTAAAAGAGAGAGCCTTGTAGATGATAGGATATAGAGAAATAAAATAAATCACAGTTATGTTGTAAGTTTGGTTCTGGAACGACTGTGGATTGTACCTCCATTTTTATAAAGCAATGATATAATTTTTGTTTATAGATTATGTGTTTGTGTTTACATATTCTCTACTGTAAGTTTTCTTAAGAGGTACATTGTTGGTACGACAAGGGCCCACCGACCCAAATAAGGTAAGTCTCTTTGTAATTAATTGTGAATATGATTATGATTTGTGTGTGTGTGTGTGTGTGTGAACATAGTACTTTCATGTTTTGATTACAACATTTAATTCCTTCTCTGGTATGTTTCAGTGATGCATTTTGTAGCAGGTCCTCTAGATGTATGGTAATTTTGAATAAGATATATTTGTGTGTGAGAGATCTCTGAGTAATGATTTGACATATTTGTGTGAGTATGTGAGAACAATTATTCAATTTAAGTGCTTTAATGTTTTGTCTAGACAAATGTTGTAGTGTTGTTTTCATTATGCAAATCTAAGGACGGGTTGGATCTCCATCTTTCACTATACATGATCCTATAATGGATCATTCTACCATACTCATCTTTATTTCCCAGAATTGATTAGGTTACACTTTGCATACACAGGTAAAATTAATACATCCATTTCTCACCATACATGCACTTATAATGGAGTGTCTTTACCCTGCCTGGTAGTTCTTTTAAGCTCGGTTAAGTTTCCAGAATTTTAATTGTTGTTTATGTGGTTGTACCGGGATATAGAATAATAGTTCATCTCTATCTTTCATGAGCCAAGAATGAGAAGATCCATCCCCTGAGCAAGAATTCTGAATTATACATTTGTTGATCAGTTTTACTTTCTGAATTGTGAACTGTATGTGTGGAGGGTTATTTGAAAGGTGTGAAACAAAGTGTTTAGTTTCGAAAGTGGTTTTTTACATAGACTATACTCAGCAGACATAGACAATTATTTGTTATCCGTACATATAGTACATCAACTCTATTGATTATGAAACCGGATTGACATATTAAATGATTGCAATTTATTGAACATATAATTGCACCAACATTTTGGCATCGTTGTCGGGGAGTTGTAAGAGGTAATAGGTAATGTTTTGCATTAGATTGCTTTTATGGTTTTGGAGTGGTTTTAAGGGAAACCTGAGGGCGAAGAGAAGACAATAAGACATGAGGGAAGAGCCCACGCATCCACTTTAGTGAGGTTGGTCCAAAGTCAGGTTGTCCTCTTACCTTTAGTAGTTGAATTTTGTGTGAGTTAGTATTTAGATATTTTTTTTATGCATAAACATAGAGATAACAACAGTAGATTTGTTACATCTAAAATTGTAGAAAATCCAAGAAAACCCCCCAAAGTTACAAAAAAATCAAGAAAACCCCCCATACTAACTCAACTAGTGTTTGTGTAGGAAAAATCCTCAGAGGGGAGAGTTCAAAGGCAGTAATTGAAACTACAACCAAAGGTCCCAAATCTGAAGGTATTGTTCAGATTGAAAACATAGTACATCAAGCAAGAAGGGAAGCACTGGAAACCCAATCAGAAGGAAGAGTTGGAAAAGAGACAGAGGTAGTGGTAGAAGAGGTTGAATCTGCCATTGGAGCCACACATAAAGTATTGGAACAGTTGGATATACCAACCAAACCATTGGTTGAACCATCACTTAGTGGGGAGACATCACCAGTAGCCTACAACATGCTATTTGGAGATATGGCGGATGAAGAGGGAAATGCAAACAAAGAAACAGAAACATTTGGATTCCCAATATTAGGCATTACTAGAGATGTTGCTATGAATAATATTTCGTTGTCATCACTACCTCACTTCCATGGTATGTCAAAAAAACATCCTAATTCATTTTTGTTTGAATCTGATATACTATGTAGGAGTTATAATTACACTGATAGTGCACAAAAACTAAAACTATCTTCAGCCACACTTAAAGACTCAACATTAAGGTGTGTTGAGGAAAAGATATGAAATGATCTTACTCAAGCATTTTCAAATTCTTCTTGGCTAAAGAAAAATAGACGGGAATATCACCCTAGGTTTAGAGCCATCAAAATTAATATCCTAACTCACAAGTATTGATTACAAGTGCTTAGGCTGGTCTTTTTATAAATAAAAGCTTGCTGAAAAATTCATTATTTAAGTGATTTTATGAATATAACAGTTGTTGAAATAAATATAGAAACATAAGTAAAGACACCAAGTCAATAATCAAGATGAATGAGACATAAATAAATCCTTTATTTCATTCCAATTCATCAAAGAGTCATTCTCTTTACAAAAATTTGTGGAGAAGTTTTGGACCAAAGTCAAACTTAGATGTTCCCGATGAAGCATACAAAAGGACCTCTGACAGAAAATCAAAAACTAAACTCTAAAGGATGGATCATCTTGCGACAAATTTTTTCCCACTCGACTCTGCACGATAGCCTTTGTCAGTCATGAAAACCAATTCACAAACAGACAAGTCTACACAGACTATCAAAGATAGATCAACACCTCTAAAAGACAAGTGTCTGAATGATGTAATTCAACCCTGAATCTTGTTGTCTACAATAAGACCCTGCTATCATAAAAAATAATTAGGCTTGTGATAAATTAAGGAATGAATGAAAACTGAACTATCTCAACACAAACTCAAAGAGAAAACCTTAATATCCTTCTCCTTTTATCTCCTTTTGTTCCCCCCTTTCCTTTTTCCTTTAAGAAAATTAGAATTGGTTGAAGTAGTTGAACTACTTCATTAGTTAAGTTAACTAAAGCTCAACCAACGTTTTAGTTAGGGGGAAAAGTAATAAATCATAATAAGAGTTTTTCAAATAAATAATAACTAGTAGGTGGGACCTCTTGTGACTCCCTTTAGCTTTTAACAATCATAACACAACTAGTTGATTAAACAAAACATCCCTCCTTGCAACTCCCATCATCATATTCATATTTGACAATTTCTCCAATGATTTTTGAAATTATTTTCAAAATATATTACTCATATATCCAAAAAGAAGCCTGCTGTCCAAAAAATTTGTAGTCAACTATCATCAACAATAAATAAAATAAAACTTAAAATCCATATTTTCCACTCCGAGATGCAATATTTCCCTTGTTGTTGTTTTCACCTTTTGATCTCTCTGAATTTTCCTTTGGTTGTCTTGAGCCTTTAAGCCTAATCTTGTTGATCACATGAGAACAGTCGTCCCTCAAATGCATTCAGGAGGACACAGATTTATCAGAGCCATTGGAGGGTGAGGAAGGGGCAGCAATGGCTTTTCCTTTGTCAGGAGCATGGTGGGCCTCGATTTTCAACCTTTTTCTACCACGGGAGGACTGGACTGGTGAGTGGACAGGGGCATCTTAGACAATCTAATTGATAGGCAGGGGAGCAGGTAAAGACAAATTGAGCCATCCACGATGTTGGGAGACTGTCAGGTGGAAAATATCTTGCCATTCGTCGTTTTTGGGAACCTTGGGGTGCAATGAGACATGATGGGGCACGAGAATACCAGGGGCTTGTGAAGCTTGGAAGGGAGGCCTTTCAGGCCTAGGTTGGACCACTCCTTTCCCAATCCAATTGAAAAATCTAGCTTGTAATAGCTAGCCTAACTCTTGTGAGTCTGCATCAAAATGTATGGAGAATCTTGGCCTTCTTGGGCCTCTGTTCCAATTACCTCTTCCTCGGTTACCTCTGCCATGAATACCTCGGTTGAAAAATCTCATTCCTGTATGCATGATTGATTAGCAGATAGTTTCTTTAACAACCATACATGACAACTCTTTTTAAAATATGAAATAAATTTTGGCTCAGTAACATATCAAACTCATGCAATCCAATCCATACAAATTGTCTAATTTTTGTCAATGAGCAAGGGGTGAACAAAGGTTATGGGATATGTGAGGGGTTTGTATTGAGCGAAAAAAAAAGAGTTAAAATGAGGGGAGAAAGAACATGGTTAATGCTCACAAACAACAAACAATCAACTGAAATGTAAACCAAAGAACATATCACTGCGATCCAACCCCATGATCTTAAACTTTCATAATACAGAGCTCCTCTCAATTGTAATTAAATTTTAGGAACATGGACTGAGTAATGGATGTGGGAAGGAGAGGGGATTGTAATTAACAGAAAGTGAAATAATGATAGGGGAAAAGAGAGGATACTATTCATAAGATTAATTAAGTGATCCATAAAACCATTATGTATTCAATGCAACGAACCAACAATAACCAATTACTGTGATCAATTAACAATTATTGTGTGCATAATTTAATCATTTTTGTGTGTTAACTTGCTCATTGTTCACTTGTACATCCTTAACCCCTTCAATTACACAGTGCCATCATACTCAAGATAATATGCTTTCCAACCAACCTATATAAAGAATCATGTCCCCTTTCATTTCTTTCATTTATTTTTAAGACAAAATTCCAATGAACACATAGTCCTTTGTATTGACTATGTTCAACATCCAAACCATCAACCATTGTCTACAATAAATTCTTCAAATCAAACACAGACACAAGCTCTTAAAAATCGTGCCTTATTCCATTCCTTTAATCAATTTAACATTGTAATGAAACCATATTGTTATAAAACCCGTGCCTATCTCTGATACGATGCACGATATCCATAAAAATATACATTAGACAACCAAGTCACAAATATCACAGTTTTAAATTGCAATAATCTTGATTGGAAATGAAAACACATAGTAACAACAACCATCATTTCAACCTATATTATGTTGTAGGAAACACACAACCTAGCTCATAAGCAAAGAGGCGTACTCCCGATCAACCATAAAACAATGTTGAGTTAACAATCCAATTGTTACAACCAAGAGGTAGCGACTGTATGCCCATTTCATTTCTCGAATCAATCAATTAACAATGTTGATCTATAGACTCGACTATTACAATAAAAAATGTAGTGACTAGATGCCGACAATCAAAACCATTTTGAACGCTATTAACAGATATGATCTAACAATCAACCATTGTTGACGATACTCCACCAACTCATAACAATCAACAATATACCCGACACAATATAATTTGCTCCATTTATTAAAAATGGGCCTTGAATAATCAAGGGTTCACTCTGTGAACCAACACAGGGAGACTAGAGTTGACCACCAACAACAGGTAAGAAACGTTTGAGACAATATGGTGGACACACATGCCATATCACCAATAGCTTCGCAGACGAGGTGACAGTTCACAAGATATGAGAGACTATGAACAGAGGGGTAGAGGCTTCTTATAATAACACTGAGAACACGTAGGTCATAACACTCGTGGTTTTCCCAATCAACCTGTGTGATGCTAATATAAAACAGAGCTAATAAATAAAAAACAACCCTAAAGCCAACATCTTGGCATAATAGCCACCCAAACCAACTGTGCAGAAACCACAATTATATATGAATCCACGACCGGGAAAAATGATAGAAGTGACCCACGGTGGTTCAAAATCAAACGCAACAACCAAATACGACTGGGTCTGTTTAAAAGAACTGTGTAGATATGGCCAACAAGTCTGGACGGAATGAAACCCTCCAAGAAAAACCCATAAGACAACAAAGAACCTTCATGTCTTCTACCACACAAAATTATCAATGAAACCGTGACTTCAACTATCCAATCTTTTAATTTACAGTGAATACACAATCAATCATTCCTGAGAAATCTCATAAGTTTACATAATTTCCAGTCTCGAGACAGGCACAGACCCACACATCACCGAGCCAATATCTATTTCATAACCAGAGTGGGTTCATGGATGGCGAAAAATACATACCTGTAACCAAAAAGACTTAAAAATGCGAGCTTGGTCAATTAGTTCTTCCTTTGCCTAAAATTCAGAGCTTAACCACAACGAAAACACAATTGAACAATAGCCAAGCTAGGGTGACGACCAGTGGGGGAGGTATGGAGTGACGTGCAGTAAATGCATGTTGCCTCCATCCTCCACTCATTCAATTCCTTAGTACACACCAACCAACCATTCCATCAATCCATTCAATTAATCCATGCATCAAAACCAACATCCATTACTTGCCAAATGTGCCACCCTATGTCACATTAACCATTACCAACCATACCATAACGCATATCACATGTGTTTTCATATAACTCAATAAATCATATAATCACTAACTTTGTTAGCTAGGACTAACAACGATCCTTTAATTTCAATGCATATAGTGTAGCATAGTAGCATAGTTTAGTTTCTTCCTTAGATTTTTCCATAGGTCTATTTTCACTTGCTCTTATTTCATATTACTAACATGTGTCTTGTGCAGGTGCAACATGTAACAGATCATGGTGCTAAATATCATTGTGATAATAGTGAATATAGGTCATTCACACAATATGGAATTTAGATCTTTGAGCAATTAGAAACAACACATAATACACATTTTCCACATGTTATTATGTCACAAATAAAACCAAGAAATCAACAATCATGTAGAACCCTGTAAGCAGTGTCGAACAATATCATACACATCAAATAAGAACCAAATCTAATCCTCCCATATACAAGGGGGTACCACCTACTAGTATTATATATATCATTAGCTTATAAAAATAGGCTTTAGCAATACTTTGTGGGCAAAATCCTCGTTGTGATTTTTATCGTCAACAAATTGGCGACTCCACAGGGAAATTTGTTTTCAACAGATTTAGAACTCAGAACTCATGGTTTCGTAGACCAAGAATGGTAGGTCAAGAATATATAACCGGGAAGATTATGCAACACGGGGAAGTGAGCAGATTCAATGGAAAAATGACCGGGAATTTGGGAATAACTCAAGAAAAATGTCAAGTATGAGGGGGTTTACCGTTGTGTGCATAATCGTTCAATCGGAATCTGCTCTTTTAAATTCTCCAATGGATGAAGAAATGGAAAGCAAAAGTAGGGAATAACCAATTTCTTTAAAATATAGCAATGAAAGAAGATAGCAAATTCAAGTGCCTTCAAGGGAATATCGTAACAGTTGTGTAAGCTTGATTGTTATTGACTAAAAATATCTTGCAGGAGTGTCATTGTGGCAGAACTGATCCAACATCTTATTCTTGACCAAAATCAACTAAAAAGACGAAAAAGCAATAGAAATCATGACATAATTAAGATTACAAAATTTTAAACAGCAGAAAATAAAATGACAGAATGTAAAAGCAGCAGGAAATTGCTAAAAACAGAAAGCAGAAATCAAACTATTGTAAGCATAAATGAAAAATAGTGGAAAATGAAAGCAGAGCTAGACTACTAATATATAGAAAATCCAAACAGCATTAGAACTTTTCAAGTTGGACCCACGTAATGTTTCAAGTGAGAACCGTTAGTGTTGAAGGAAAATAATTGCTCCTGTAAATCTTTTAGAAAGTAAGAGTTAGTATCCAAGACAAAAGCAATTTTGAGGGGACCCAGAAAGAATACTTGAAACTCTGAGGTAATTAACATCCCTTTAACATATATAATCAGATCATCGAGATAGATATGAATATTGATCAATTCATCAAGAGTTATTTGTATAGGTCTTTTACAAGTGGTACTCGCATCAGGTAATCTAGAAAGAATACGTTCATAAGTCACGGTACCCCATTCAGTGATAAAGGTGGTTTTGTAAGCATCTGCCCCTTTTACCTTGATTTGATTGCAACTGAAAAAACCATTAAGTAAAGGCATCATCTGTGACCCTGCGACTTGCTGCAAAATCATCTCTATGTTAGGGAAGGGAGAATAACCTATCATAATAGCTTGCTTAATTGCATGGAAATCAACGCAAAATCTTATACGTTCAGTGGCTTTCCGAACAGGGACCAAATTTGAAATCCAATCAGAATACTTGACTGGAAAGATGATACCATCCTTCAAGATTTTGTCCAATCCTTTTTTAAAGGTCACTTCCAGTGCAGGTTTGATAGGTCTTTGCCTTCGCTTAGCTGGTTTTATGCCTTCCTTGATGGGGATGGCATGCTACATAAGACCAGGATCAAAACCACGAAGATCCTCATAAGTAAAAACATCTTGAAATTCACCAAGTATCTTGGCAAACACCATTTTATATTCATTAGGATATTGGACACCTATTTTAATGTTCTTTGGAGACTTGGGTGTCCCAATGCTCAAGGAGATGGTTCCACCCACCTTCCTTTTCGACTCCTCTTCTTTTTGTCTCTCTTTGTTGCCCACATCACTCGATGAAAATGAACTCTCTAGAGGAGTCAAGCCCTTATGGATTTTGTTATCTTCTATGGATATAATTTCCTTGGGCTTAAAAGGTTCATTTTGAATGAAAGCACAAATTCTCTCATCGTTAGGAAAGACTTGCCAATATTCTATATTGTTAGGGATATGTTGATGATATAGATATTGAAAAGTACAATCGAGTCTGTGTGGCAAAAGTTGTCGATTAGGAGAGGTTTCAAAAACAGCTAATCGATCATACATTGAATTCAATTCCCTCTTAACATGAGTGATGTTGAAAGATAATAGGTTCTAGATAGGTGCCCAAATAGTTTGGGTGTATCGCTTCATCAACTTGTTACTAGGGGAGTAAATCTTACGTACAAGGTTCACAACAAGCTCAGAATCTCCAAAAACTGAAAGGTGACCACAACCGAGATTATAAGCATTTTCAATGCCTAATAATAAATTTACGAATTCAGTGACATTGTTTGTGCAAGCAAACTCCAACCTATAAGAAAAATTATGGATTTTTCCTACAAGAGAAATCAAGATAATTTCAGCTCTGTTACCTTCATTAGAGCATGAACCATCAAAGTGCATGTGCCACATACCATCATCTAAATCAATTTGTTCCAAGAGAATGTTATCATCCTCAACAAAGATGGAATACACTCCTAGGTCCTCTTAGATATAGTTCACATTAGGTTGTGGGACACTCTCTATGTAAGGTGAAATCCTTCCCTCTCTAAGGACTATAATGTTTTTATCATTCCGAGGAACGGATAAATGTGTCTCGTCGAGGGAGAGGTATCCACCTGTTAAAGCTTTCCAATCTCTTCCCAAGATGATTGAGTAATTTCTTACCGGCATATCAATTAATTGAATGCTAAGGGTTGTCCTTATTTCAGGGTGTGCGCACAAAAATAAGGTCACATCTTTGATCTCACCTATGGTTGTTTGTTGTAGACTATTTTAGGAGAGCATGTTTCTGGCATTTTCGTTTGTACAAGATAAGCCTAGCTCTTCCATAATAATATTTGACATCACACTTGGGCCCGAACCACCATCAATGAGGCAACAATGGGCAATCTTATCCATGATCTTTACAAAAATATAAAAAGGGGGATTTTTTACAGGGTATCTAAAGTTATGTACACCTACCTTATTTACAGATTAGTCCTCTTTGTTTATCTCTTCGGAGAGGTTGGCTACAAAAAACTCTTTTCCTTCCATGAATTGTTCAGATGCCTCTATTGTTCAGGGACAACAATCATGTCCAGAAGGGTTGCATCTGCTTTGATGTTAGCCAACTGATTTAGGATATTATATTTGGAAGAGGGGAGAGGAGAGGTAATTCCTTGACTCTCAGGAACCTTAGGAACCTGAACAGTAGCAGCGCGTGAGGATGAGCTCGGGCTAGAATAATTTCAGGGAGGATCATATTTTCCTTTGGGAGCATAGGATGTGTTCCTAGTATTCATGATCATGACATCTTCTGGATCTTCAAAATATAGGACAGTGATGGTAGTTTCTGGTATTTTACCAAAGATATTATCTCCGACACTCTTCCTTACCTCACACGTGGCTTCCTCGTGGTGTTCCTTGCAAAAGTTACACCAACTTCGAGGAAAGATAGCTTTAGGCTAAAAATTATTTTCAATTGGGTTTCTAAAGGGAGGTGTAGAAGAGGATGAAGCTCCAGGGGTGATAGGGGGGACAGTTCCCTTTCACTCATACACTATCATACAATTGTTCATATCTTGTACTAGTTGTAAGAGGGAGGACATGTCTTTCTCATTAACCGATTCTCCCTGAGGAAGACCTATTCTTTCAAGCTATTCTTCATACTCTAAACAAGTATGCAGAGAAGAACTAAGGTTATCGATGGATTTTTCCTCAAGCCTATGACAATAGGGGGAAGGTAATGCATTGTAGTAATGCATGAAAGTGGCTTAGTTATGAGGTCGAATGAGTTCATGGATTTGATTGTATAACTTAGTGAAATACAAGTTGAAGGACTTGATGGTCTCACCATCCTTATAGGCGATGCTATTGTACTCCTGTAACTTCTCGGTTGGGCTTTTAGATTGCCCATAAGTGGATATGAACCAATATATTAACTCCTCCCAAGTAGACAAAATCTTAGGAGGAAGGTCAAAGAAATTGGTCGCAACCTTTCCTTCCAAAGAATTGACAAATAAGTGCATGTAAGTATCATTGTCATTAGCCCCTATGTTGTGACAGGCATTAGAAAATGCCACCAAGTGTTCATTTGTAGTGGCAGTGTTATTTCCCGAAAACCTGGGAAGATGTTCTTTGAATTTAGGCAGTGGACGAGTAGCAGGTGCTAGGTTAAGAGGAGAGGACACATGCCACGATGTGGTTGTGGCATCTTCTTCAAACTAAAAAAGCCCATACTTTTTGATGACTTTGGTGGGATTGGTGGTAGATTGGACAGGGATATGGTGGCTATATAATCTACCAATTACTGACGAAGCTGGATATTGAGAGGAGGAAGCACTTCCAGTGCCACCGGATCCACCACTAGATGCCATATTTTGGATGATAGGTGAGGGAGAGAAAGACGAACTGTAAGAATCAGACAAAGTTCTCCTTAGATCACTTTGTTGGGTTGACAACACAGCGTTCCTTCTTCCTATTTCAGCAATAGGAATAGTTTCAGGTTATAAGCCTCTTCTTCTTCTAGAAACACGAGAGTCTAAGGACGTGAAAGTAAGACCAAAACTAAAGGAACAAGAAGGTTACTGTTGATTTCCAAGTTGTCTATGCCTAGCTTCCCAACGTTCCTGGGCACTAATATCTCGTTCAGTTGTTGCCCATGAATGACTAAGCTCAACACGAGTATTGACAGTGTCTAAAATAGTGTTAAACAAATTCAAAGCAATGTTGGTATGATCTTGAAGATCGGGCTCAATATTGGGATGCCTTGCAACAGGCACAGTCATTAAGAAATAAAATAGTCAAAGAATCAATATCTGAAAAATAGATGTATTCGATGCTAATCAAGCATAAAAAATTAACCAGAGAGATATCAAAGATCTCCCCAGTATGGATGCCAAATAAATGTTGAGGAAAATATATGAAATGATCTTACTCAAGCATTTTCAGATTCTGGTTGGCTAAAGAAAAATAGACGGGAATATCACCCTAGGTTTATAGCCATCAAAATTAATATCATAACTCACAAGTATTGATTACAAGTGCTTAGGCTGGTCTTTTTATAAATAAAAGCATTCTGAAAAATTCATTATTTATGTGATTTTTTGAATATAACAGCTGCTGAAATAAATATAGAAACAAAAGTAAAGACACCAAGTCAATAATCAAGACAGATGAGACATAAAGAAATCCTTTATTTCATTCCAATTCATCAAAGAGTCATTCTCTTTACAAAAATTCATGAAGAATTTTTGGACCAAAGTCAAACTTAGATGTCCCCGATGAAACATACAAAAGGACCTCTGACAAAAAATAAAAAACTGAACTCTAAAATTTGGATCAACTTGCCACATATTGCTTCCCACTCGACTCTACACAATAGCCTTTGTCAGTCATGAAAACTAATTCACAAATAGACAAGTCTACACAGACTATCAAAGATAGATCAACACCTCTGAAAAACAAGTGTCTAAATCATGTAATTCAGCCCTGAATCTTGTTGTCTACAATAAGATCTTGCTATTATAAAAAATAATTAGGCTTGTGATAAATTAAGGAATAAATGAAAATTAAACTATCTCAACACAAACTCAAAGAGAAAACCTTAATATCCTTCTCCTTCTATCGCCTTTTGTTCCTCCCTTTCCTTTTGCCTTTAAGCAAATTAGAATTGGTCGAAGTAGTTGAACTACTTCATTAGTTAAGTTAACTAAAGCTCAACCAACTTTTTGTTAGGGGGGAAAGTAATAAATCATAATAAGGGTTTTTCAAATAAATAATAACTAATAGGTGGGACCCCTTGTGACTCCCTTTAGCTTTTAACAATCATAACACAACTAGTTGATTAAACAAAACATTCCTCCTTGTGACTCCCATCATCATATTCATATTTGACAATTTATCCAATGATTTTTGAAATTATTTTCAAAATATATTACTCATATATCTAAAAAGAAGCATGTTGTCCAAAGTTTCTGTAGTCAACTATCATCAACAATAAATAAAATAAAACTTAAAATCCATATTTTCCACTCTGAGATGAAATCTTTCCCTTGTTGCTTCTGTCACCTTTTGATCTCTTTGAATTTTCTTTGGATGTGTTGATCCTTTAGGCCTAATCTCGTTGATCACATGAGAAAAATTGTCCCTCAAATGCATTTGGGAGGACACAGATTTATCAGAGCCATTGGAGGGTGAGGAAGGGGCAACAATGTCTTTTCCTTTGTCAGGAGCATAGTGGGCCTCGGTTTTCAACCTTTTGCTAGCATGGGAAGACTAGACTGGTGAATGGACAAGGGAAGATTGGACAATCTGATTGATAGGTGGGGGAACAAGTACAGAAAAATTGGGCCAGCCACGATGTTGGGAGACTGTCGGGTGGACAAACTCTTTCCATCCGTCGTTTTCAGGAACCTTGGGTTGCAATGAGACATAAGGGGGCACAAGAATACCAGGGGCTTGTGGAGCTTGGAAGGGAGGCTTTTCAGGCCTAGGTTGGACCACTCCTTGCCCAATCCAATTGAAAAATACAACTTGGAATAGCTGGCCTAATTCTTGCGAGTCTGCATCAAAGTGTATGGAGAATCTTGGCCTTCTTGGGCCTCTGTTCCAATTAAATATTCCTCAGTTACCTCTTCCATGGCTACCTCAGTTGAAAAAGCTCATTCATGTATGCATGATCGATTAGAAAATAGTTTCTTTAACAACCATACATGACAACTCTTTTTAAACTATGAAATAAATTTTGGCTCAGTAACATATCATACTCATGCAATCCAATCTATACAAATTGTCTAACTGTTTTCAATGAGCAGGAGGTGAACAAAGGTTCTGGGATATGCGAGGGGTTTGTATTGAGAAAAAAAAAAAGTTAAAATGAGGGGGAAAAGAACATGGTTACTGCTCACAGACAACAAACAATCAACTGAAATCTAAATCAAAGAACATATCACTGCAATCCAACCCCATGATCTTAAATTGTCATAATAAAAAGCTCCTCTCAACTGTAATTAAATTTTAAGAACGAGGAGTGAGTAATTGATGTGGGAAGGCGAGGGGATTGTAATTAATGGAAAGTAAAATAATGATAAGGGAAAAGAGAGGATATTGTTCATAAGATTAATTAAGTGATCCATAAAACCATTATGTATTCAATGCAACAAACCAACACTAACCAATTACTGTGATCAATTAACAATTACTGTGTGCATAATTTAATCATTTATGTGTGTTAACTTGCTCATTGTTCACTTTTAAATCCTTAACCCCTTCAATTACACAGTGCCATCATACTGAAGATAATATGCTTTCCAACTAACCTATATAAAGAATCATGTTCCCTTTCATTTATTTCATTTAATTTTAAGACAAAGTTCCAATGAACACACAGTCCTTTATATTGACTTGGTTCAACATCCAAACTATCAACCACTGTCTACAATAAATTCTTCAAATCAAGCAGAGACACAAGCTCTTAAAAATCGTGCCCGATTCCATTCCTTTAATCAATTTAACATTGTAACAAAACCATATTGTTATAAAACCTGTGCCTATCTCTGGTATGATGCACGATATCCATAAACATATACAATAGACAACCAAGTCACAAATATCACAGTTTTAAATTGCAATAATCTCGATTGGCAATGAAAACACACAGTAACAAAAACCATCATTTCAACCTATATCATGTTGTAGGAAACACACAACCCAGCTCATAAGAAAAGAGGCATACTCCCGATCAACCATAAAACAATGTTGAGTTAACAATCCGATTGTTAAAACCAAGAGGCAACGATTGTATGCCCATTTCATTTCTCGAATCAATCAATTAACAATGTTGAGCTATAGATTCGAATGTTACAATAAACAATGCAGTGACTAGATGCTGACAATCAAAACCACTATCAACGTTATTAACAGAGACGATATAACAATCAACCTTTGTCGACGATACTCCACCAACTCATAACAATAAACAATATACCCGACATAATACAATTGGATCCCTTTATTAAAAACATGCCTTGAATAATCAAGGGTTCGCTCTGTGGACCAACACAGGGAGACTGGAATCGACCATGAACAACAGGTGAGAAACTTTCGAGAACGGTGGACACACAGGCCATATCACCAATAGCTTCGCAAACAGGGTGACGGTTCACAAGATAGGATAGACTATGAACAGAGGGGTAGAGGCTTCTTATAATAACAATGAGAACACACAGGTCTTAACACTCAATGTTTTCCCGATCAACCCGCATGATGTTGATATAAAATAGAGTCACGAAATAACAACCAACCCTAAAGCCAACATCTTAGCATAATAGCCACCCAAACCAACTATACAAAAAACATAATTATATATGAATCCACGACCAGGAAAAAACGATAGTAGTGACCCACGGTGGTTCAAAATCAAATGCAACAACCAAATACGACTGGGTGTTTACAAGAACTGTGTAGAGACAAACATCAAGTATGGACCAAATGAAACGCTCCGAGAAAAACCCATAAGAGAACAAAGAGCCTTCATGGCTTCTACCACACAAAATTATCAATGAAACCTTGAATTCAACTATCCAATATTTTCATTTACAGTGAATACACACAACCAATCATTCCCAATAAATCTCACAAGTTTACATATTTTCCAGTCTCAAGAAAAGCATATACCCACACATCATCGAGCCAATATCTATTTCATAACCAGAGCAGGTTCATGGATGCCGAAAAAGACATACCTGTAACCAAAAATCCTTAAAAACACGATCTTGGCCGAGCAGTTCTTCCTTTTCCTGAAATTCAGAGCTTAACCACAACGAAAACACAATTGAACAATAGCCAATCTAGGGTGATGACCAGTGGGGGAGGTATGGAGTGACGTGCAGTAAATGCATGTCGCCTCCATCCTCCACTCATTCAATTCCTTAATACACGCCAGCCAACCATTCCATTAATCCATTCAATTAATCCATGCATCAAAACCAACATCCATTACTTGCCAAATGCGCCACCCTATGTCACATTAACCATTACCAACCATACCATAATGCATATCACATGTGTTTTCATATAACTCAATAAATCGTATAATCACTAACTTTGTTAGCTAGGACTAACAACAATCCTTTAATTTCAATGCATATAGTGTAGCTAGGACTAACAACAATCCTTTAATTTCAATGCATATAGTGTAGCATAGCAACATAGTTTAGTTTCTTCCTTAGATTTTTCCATAGGTTTCGTTTCACTTGCTCTCATTTCATATTACTAACATGTGTCTTGTGTAGGTGCAACATGTGACAGATAATGGTGCTAAATAGAAATGTGATAACAGTGGATATAGGTCATTCACACAATATGGAATTTAGATCTTAGAGCAATTAGAAACAACACATAATATGCATTTTCCACTTGTTATTATGTCACAAATAAAACCAAGAAATCACCAATCATGTATAACATTGTAAGCAGTGTCGAAAAAAAACATACACATCAAATAAGAACCAAATCTAATCCTCCCATCTACAAGGGGGTCCCACCTACTAGTATTATATATATATATATA
>CBVK0100670019.1:0-16372 GCA_900067695.1 Picea abies
CGAGATCGGTCTCGGCATTCCTGCTGAACCGCTCTTCCGATCTCACCATAATAGATTCGTCGAACGAAAAAAAATTGGGAAATGTAGTCAAAGGCAGACGTCAAGGAATTCAACCAAGATGGCATCAAGTAGGTGTCAGGTGCCATGAGATGTTGTTTATTCAAGGAAGGAGACGTTGATTGAATAAAAATGTATGAAGCCTTGGCTGGACTAAGTGGCATGGTGTCACCTAGTGCATCGAACTCTATAGGAATAGGTACAATCCAAGGATCAAATGATTCCAAAGACTGATAAGTCATAGTCGAAATCATATTGACTGTGGTAATATGATGCATGGTAGGAGGGAGTGGTGCAGGGAAGGTACCCATAAGGGTGGAATATTTTAACAATCCTACACCAACACTTCCATACATTATATTGTGATCTCCCAAGAAAGGAATATTGTTGGTAGCGGGTGCGCATGCGTCGAGTGTACATAAATCTAACTGATCAGTAGTAATAATTTTGCCTTGATAAGGAAATTGTACACATCAAAAGATCGATGAAGCGACGACAGTCATAGCATAAAACCAACTCCTTCCTAGTAACAACTTGTAACTGAGGGGAGCATCGACCACCTCAACGTCAACAAAGACGATTTTTCCACCCAATTGGACGGATAGGGACTGCAAAATACCATGAGGATGAAAACCTCACCCATCAAATGTGTGTAACATCGTTGGGGATTTGTTAAGTGTGGGTGATTTTAAGCATTTCCAACAAGCTAAAGACATGACACAAGTAGAGGCACCCTCATCCAAGATAGTGGTGAATTTGTTGATTGTGAACAACAACATCAATTTTAAAAGAAAGTTGGTGGGAGAGTCGAGACGTAAAATTATCTAGGTTAAACATGATATTGTTGGATGACTCAGGGTCAAAAGCACCAATAGCAACCAAGATCATTCTACGTTGACTTGGGTAGTGCTATAGAACTTCCAACACAGACATAACACACAGTGCTTGAGCCAAATATTCAACAATGTTGTAGTTCTGGGTGGCACGTGAACTAGGATTAAGAGTAGATTTATGGATAATTCTCTTAGGAGGGCGTAATATAGAGTCGAACGTAAGTTTCTCGATCTGAAGTGATCCATATGGAGGACTAATAGATAGAGGAATAACGAAGGATGGTGATGGATCCGATAAAGTACTGTTAGTGACCTTTCCTTTGTCAGGTTTAGCTGGCGTGTCGTAGGTCATAGAGAGAGTGGTTAAATCAATCCCGTTAAATAGATAAACATGGGCACTTGTCGAGGCTTCATCATGAGAAGTGTGGTTGGAACTTCCCCTTGGAGAGGGGGTTTGAGAAACCATAGATTGCTACTGAGGAAAAGGCTGAGTAAGCACGACAGGTTGGGAATTCCCCTTAAAACATTTTTCCACTTCATCATGATGTGGACAGTCTTGAGTGTAGTGATCATCACCACAAATAAGACATGGGAATTTGGCTTCCATTATGGTTGCTTTTCGGTAGCAGGTGGTGGGTTTTGAGATTTGGGTTGTTTGTTGTTATTATTCTTCTAGGGTTTGTTCTTTGTCTTCTTCTTACCTCCAGATTGTTGTGAAGGGGAAGATTAAACTACATTCACCTCATAGATTTGAGTTTGGGGGGAGGTAGAGGAGAGTGCATTCGAACTGGGAGTGGATGCCGAAGCAGATCACTTTGTCTTTCCAGTTGACTGGGAAGAATATTGGGTTTTGATGGAGCCGATAACTCCATCCGCATTTGACGTGGATGACAGTTTAGATGGATAGGTAGTTGCATGGGTAGCATTTGGGATCAACTCATACAAAGTACCAGATTGTGAATAGACCAAATCTAAGTACTGAGCCCGAGCAATGGCCTCTTCCTTGGTGACTACACCACCCATGGAGACATCAAGAGAAATCTGGGGTAACAATGATTTAGTAAACCATTCCACTAATAACTGGTCAGGAATGATTGCTTTGATCAACCTTCATCGTCGTTTCCACTCATGAATATGATCAGAGATATGTACAGAGTTAGTCTGATGAAAGGAGGTTAAGAGTTTGGTACCCATATCGTATTGAATGGGTAGTTGAAAGTGCGTGAGAAAGGACATGGAAAGGGAGTTGAAATCTTGGAATGAACCATGTTGAAGTTCAATATACCATAAATGAAAAGTCATCACATGATTTTTTGGTTCTTCTCTAGCTTTACCGCCAAATTTTGGAATATCGGAAGGTAATTTAGAAGGGATCATTGGCCAAAAAGGATAATGCAATATAGTATCATTAGTCAATCGAGACAAGTCTAGGAGATCCAGAGTCACGAGAAATGGTAGTTGTTGGCTAACTTGAGGATGATACTGGTGTGGCATAGGGACACCAGTAGGACCGCAAACTGGGTTAGGTGAATAATTGTATCCAATAGGTCCTCCTACATATGGTTGTTGCTGACTAGGATAAACAAGATTCGATGATGGTTGAGAAACATGTGAAAATGGAGGATAACTTGAGGATTATAAGTTAGTTGATGGGTTTTCCCATAAGGGGTATAAACATTTTTTCCATAAGGAGGATAAGGTTGTTTTTGTCCTTGAGGATGTTTCCCCCCAAGGAATAGCCGATTTCTCGAAAAAGTAATTTGCTAAGGATTTGGTGTCACATTTTGTCCATACAACGGGTTATGGACTCTAGTTTGAGATTTCCCCCCAAGATGATATTGTGTCCCCATTTGATTTTGACTCCCAAATGCAGGTTTCCCCCTAGTGTGAGGTTGAGTGCCTAGAGGGATCTGGAAACCATAAGTGAATGAATGACCAGAGGCTCCAACCAGATTAGAGCCATGGAGACCAGCTCCTCCAAATAAATGTGTAGGTATAGAAATTCTAGGTGTAACCTGGGTAGTGTTGGAAATGGAAGGATTCATATCTCTGTACCCAAGTGGAATTAATGGATTTGGTCTAATCGGTGTTCCAATTGGAGCCTGGAATGGTGTCACATTTCTAGTGGGCATTGTAACAACATGTGGGACCATAGTGGAATGAGCCACCTGGAGAGAAATGGTCGAGCGAGGACCAATTGACTGTGTGGATGACATGATGATGGCACTACTGGGTGTATCAAAAAAGTGATCTAATGGTACCATGTAAGTAACAAACGTTTCAGGCAATTAGTAGATGACAGGTATATCAGAACTTGCCCTTAGGCCGAAAATATCTCGCACTGTGAGAGATGGGTTTCTAAATATGCCAGTATTCCAAAAGGGATTCTCACCTTCAAGGCTTGTGAGGGGTCCCATTGGTATTCCAAAAGTATCAACAACAAGTTCTCTGGATCAATTTAGTCGGAGAATACATCTCTCGTAACCGTGAGGAAGTCGAAAAGACTCTAGAGAATCGGAAATTCGGAAATGTTCTAAAGAGTCAGTTCTTTCCACTTGTGAAGTGGCGGCATCCTGAACCTCACTCTGTTGAGGAGATCCCTCCAGTGGATCATTAGGAAAATGTTGGTAACCCTCAGGATCTTCTAGGGGTAGCCCTTGCATTCTACATGAACAACGTGGAGGAATATTGCCCGAACCAAATACTTTACTGAAAAAATCTATGGCCAACTAATGAAAAGAAAAACATATGCTAAGAACTCTAGGAATCAAACCAAGAAAACAAAACATTATCTTGATGACCATACTAGTTGGTGATGAAATACAACGTCGCGTGATCAATTCAAGAAGGGGCTAGAATATGAGTGGGTGTAACAGTTATGATGGCAACCTGCTTAACAGACTTATGCCTTGGTGCAAGCTTTTACGTAGTAATTGTGGATTTACCCTCCAAGGAGCCCGAGTGATTTTGACCACCGTCTATTCTAGGTACAATGAAGACTTCCCTTCACCTTCACCTCATGTAAAGACCCTAAATATTATGGCTAATAAGGACACCAACTCGCGGTCAGCCCCTGGGAGGGTACAATCGATAGTCTAGTTTGAATGTATGGGCAAGATAACAAGTCTAAAATCCTTCGAGATAACTAAGGACATGTGGATCGGTAGAAGTCCATAGGACCCCAAATGGATTCATAATTCACAAAGCATTGAGACCAAATGAAGACAGTTGAGCCTCAAGAAGAACCCCCAATATATGATCTAACTACTAGGAATGGTTGAACCACAGAGGGATAATCTCTGTAACTCTCTCGAATGTGACCTCGTGCGTAACCCCTGTGTGAGAGGGGGATCCCAGAAATCTTATACTAAAATTGGATTTTCTCTCCCTATCACAAGATGCTAATGTTTGTTTTGAATTCTTTGGAGATTTATATTCATAGCCTAATCCAAAGTGATAATCCTAGTCTAATGTTGGTGGAAGATTCTAAAAACAAAAAGTTCTGGATCAGTTTTAATTAGTGTTGATTTTGCAGTTCTTTACTCAGGGGTGTATTAGAGTGAAACTGATGATATTATGACTCAATTCCCAAAAAATGCATAAGAAATGATAAGAAATATTTTTTACTATTATGGTAGCTTCGAGAGGTATGAACCTCTATGGTGACCTATGATGAGATTAGAACATTCCAGAAGGAAGCAAAGAAGTAAAGGAAACCCTAGACAAGATGTCGGCTGCAGAAATATAATTAATATGAATTAATTAATACCCAGAAGGAGAAGTCGGCCCAGGCAAGTTTGCTAGATTACTATAAATATAGGGCACCAGTTCTCATTATTCACATTCTTAGAATTGCAGAGAGCCAGTTGTGCGCACTGCAGTTGGCAGTTTTGTGCGCAAGTTTTTGGGGAAGGTGTTGTGCTAGTTTCTGGGTGGGACTATCTGATTAGCTTTGGTTTCTATTCTTGCTTGGTGCATTAGCCTTGCTTGACTATTGATTGCTACCAGTATTCTTCTCTGTCAAGGTCAATGTGCTTGAAGGGTGGCTTTGGCCTATGGTTGGGTGACAAGGGTATTGTCAATGGTAAAATGAGCACAATCCTTCATATTCTAATAGGTTATGGGCCCACACCTCCTTCATTCAGTCTAAACACTAGAAGGAAGCATAACCGCTAGGATATTGAGCTCGTTGAGGAACCGTCGCTAGGGTTACTAGCAGGAGCAACTTCCAAAGACACTGCCGCTAGGCTTACTAGTAGAAGCAATTGTAGAAACCCTAATATCAGATCCGACACCTTGTGATGGAGCATCTCGCTCAAAAATAAGATATTCAGATGCGCCCTAAATCAATGCACCTTTTGGCTCTCTAAGAAGACAGAAACAACAAAGTTGAAGTTTTGGATCAAGGCATGACCAGTTACCAGTCAACCGAAGACATGAGTGAAACGATCAGTCTTTTACACTACTCAACACTTACTGGAACAATTGAAGATGACATGTGGATAATCAATAGTGGAGCTTCTAGGCACATGAAGGGAGATCAAGCCAGACTCTCAAATATAAATGAGAAGAAAACCTTGTTCAAGGTAGAGATTGGAGACAAAACCACTTACCTCATGGAAAGATTTGGACAAGCCTGCATCAAAATGAAAATAGGTAACTATGTTCACTTAAGAGATGTTTTATATGTACCTGGTTTAGAAAAGAATTTTGTATCAATATCTTTCCTAGAAGACAAAGGAAACATAATAGCTTTCGTGGATGGAAAAGTGTTATCATGGCATAAAGACTCTAGCATAGAGAATGCTAGGGTTATTGGAAGCTGTGAAGGAAATCTATATAGACTACTAGAACAAAATGAAGAAGCTCTTGTACACAACGAAGTCAACCCCAATGAGCTTTGGCACAGAAGGTATGCTCACATTAACTATCAAGCATTACCCTTTCTCAAAAGGATGGTTGAAGGAATACCATAGTTGCAGTCTACACATGAAGGAATCTGCAAAGGATGTGCTCTTGGGAAGAATATCAAGAAACCATTCCCAAGAAGCAACAACATATATAAGGAGATTCTAGATTTGATACACTCATATGTTTGCGGTCCGATGCCAGTAAAATCTCTAGGAGGATCTTCTTACTACATAATATTCATAGATGACTATCCAAGAAAGACTTGGTTATATCTACTCAAGACAAAAGACAAAGTATTCAACAAGTTTCAAGAGTTCAAAGCAGAAATAGAATATCTCATGAATAAGAAGATCAAGACGCTAAGAACTGATAATGGTGGAGAATACACATCAAAGGAATTCATTGCATTATGCAAATCAGCAGGGATTAGGAGGGAGCTGACTATTCCTCATAATCCTCAACAAAATGGTGTAGCAGAAAGAAAGAACAGATCCATTGAAGAAACCATAAAAGCCTTACTAAATGATCAAGGTCTATCCATGTTCTTATGGGGAGAAGCAACAATGACTACAATATATGTGCAAAACATAAGTCCTCATCGTATATTGAAGGACATGATACCAGAAGAAACTTTCTCAGGTAAGAAACCTAATGTGGAAAATCTAGGAATATTTGGATGTCATGTTTACTCTCACATTCCCAAGGACAAGAGGAATAAACTAGAACCTTCAGGAAATAAAGGGATATTCTTGGGATATAGTGATTCATCCAAAGCTTATAGAATATATATTCTAGAACAACACAAGATCAAAGTCAGCAGAGACGTAACATTCAATGAGAAGATGGCCTTCAAGAAATCCATAGAAGAAAGTATAGAAGAAGAAGAGATTGAAGAACTTAACAAAGAAAGCACAGAAAATGTAAATGATGAAAAGGAACTACCTGATCATCCTATGGATCCATGTGAAAACATTGATTTAGATATTGTACCTAAGACCAAGAAAAGACCAGCTTGGCTTGAAGCTACCTTACAAGATGCAGAAAGACTCAAGGTTCCAGAAGGAACATTTAGAAAGAGTAAAAGACCTAAAAGATTCTCAAGTTATGCAGCATACATGATGAAGCTTCTAGATGAAGAAACTACCAAATTTGAAGAAGCAATTCAAAAGGGACAATGGAAAGAAGCTATGAAGGAAGAGCATAAATCCATTATGAAAAATGAGGTATGGGAAATTGTACAAAGACCTAAAGAAAAATCGGTGGTAACTTCAAAATGGGTGTACAAGATCAAACATGCAGCAGAGGGAAGCGTGGATAAATACAAGGCAAGATTCGTAGCTAGAGGGTTCTCCCAGAAGGACGGAGAAGATTATGATGAAACATTTGGTTTAGTGGCTAGATATACTTCCCTCAGAGCTATCATATCTCTTTCTTCTTCCATGGGATGGAACTTACATCAGATGGATGTAAAGACAACTTTCCTCAATGGAGCTATTGAAGAAGAAGTATATATTGAACAACCTCAAGGGTTTGAGGTACATTCTAGAGACACTCACGTTTGTAAATTGAAGAAAGATATATATGGACTCAAGCAAGCTCTAAGGGCTTGGTATGCCAGAATGGAGAACTATGTAATGAGACTTGGTTTCTCCAAGAATCATGCATATCCAAACCTTTATTACAAAGTCGTGGACAATGCACCTGTGATTCTACTATTATACATTGACGATCTATTCATAATAGGTGAAGAGTCTCTCATTATCTAGTGCAAGAAGGAATTATCTTCTGAATTTGATATGAAAGATCTAGGGCTCATTCATTATTACTTGGGACTAGAAGTATGGCAGAAGCATGGTGAATTTTTCCTTGGACAAGGAAAGTATGCAATAAATATCCTTCAGAAATTTGGAATGATGGATTGTAAGTCCATGGACACTCCTATGGATGCGGATATAATAAAAGTGAAAGTTACAAATTCTGATCCAGTAGATCCATATTTATATCGACAACTAATTGGGTCATTGATGTATTTGGTAAATACTCGACCAGACATTTGCTTTGTCATGAATACACTAAGCCAGTTCCAGGTGGAACCAAGACATGAGCATTGGATAGCTGCAAAGAATGTATTAAGATATATTCATGGGACAATAAACTATGGTTTGAGATATACCACATCCAACGATATATAGCTTCATGGATTCACAAACTCTGATTGGGCATGAAGTGCAGAAGATAGAAAGAGGACTTTAGGTATGTGTTTCAGCTTAGGCTCCACTATAATATCTTGGAGCAGCAGGAAAGAAAAGTCTGTCACACTCAACACAACAGAAGCAGAGTATATGGAAACATGTGAAGCATGCACATAATCAATATGGTTAAGTTAATCTCCGATTTATTTGATCAGATTCCATAATCGACCATAATATATTGTGATAATCAGAGTTGTATGCGATTATCAGAACATCCTGTGTTTCATGAAAGGTCGAAACACATTGAGATAAAATAGTACTTTATTCAAGATAAAGTCCAGAAAGGAGAGGTAAAGCTCAAATATATCCCCACTGACGAGCAGACAACAGACATTCTGACAAAACCTCTATCTAGAATAAAGTTTTCATATTTATGAGAGAAGATGGGGATCATGGAAATAACTCCCTTAGATGAAAGGGAAGACTCTCTAGGTTAGGAGGGAGCACTAAAAATATTATTGAAACATTTATCTTTGTGATTGAAAAATAGTCCATCTTGGACAGATTCTTTCCTGTTCAGAAAGTGGATTGAGATTTCTGACGGACAATGATTTCCCATTGTGGTTAACATGGGAAATGGTTCAGATTGCTGATGTATCATAGACAATGAATTCCCATTGTGGTTAACATGGGGAGTGGTCTAGGGAAGTCTCTCTTCTTGAGGGCTACTCAAGAAGACTGGCCCACCTCGTTGGACAATGATTTCTCATTATGGTTAACATGAGGAATGGTCCATTTTGGAGGTTGATGCAGGACAATATTTTCCTCTTGTGGTTAACAGCAGAAATGGTCTGGACAATCATTCCTTAGGGTTTATACATTCTCTCCAGGGTTCACTTTGATTAGTGTAGGAGGAATGGCCCAGGGTGGGGAATGGTCCAGGCTCAACAATTAGGGACAGGCATTCCTTAGGGTTTATACATTCTCTCCAGGGTGCACTTTGATTAGTGTAGGAAGAATGACCTAGGGTGGGGAATGGTCCAGGTTCAGAAGACAGGACAATTATTCTTCCTTGCTTGAGAAGAATAGTCCAGATATATCATTCTTCTACTTTGAGGGCATATATTCTTTCAGATCTCACAGATGTGAGTGAAAGATTGGCCCAGATGATTCAGTTTATATCATAACATTGTTTCTGTGCAGATTGATATCAGATGATTGTTATGAAGATTGTTTGACAGTAGATGTATACTACTGTGGTGGATGTGTTCCACTGTTTTTGACTATGTATCACTGTTTGAGTAGTTGTGTACTACCTTGGATAAAACACAGTTGTGTTCTATCAATTGATATTGTACCAATTGTCATGGAGATTATCCAGTTGGATAATAATGATGGTGCTCGTGCTGCTACCAGTTGAATGGTCTGTTTTGCTCAAGACCATACCTCCCTAGCTAGGAGGGAGTGTTAATATTATGGTAGCTTCGAGAGGTATGAACTTCTATGGTGACCTATGATGATATTAGAACATTCTGGAAGGAAGAAAAGAAGTAAAGGAAACCCTAGACAAGATGTCAGCTGGAGAAATATAATTAATATGAATTAATTAGTACCTAGAAGGAGAAGTTGGCCCAGGAAAGTATGCCAGATTACTATAAATACAGGGTGCCAGTTCTCATTATTCACATTCTTAGAATTTCAGAGAGCCAGTTGTGCGCACTGCAGTTGGTAGTTTTGTGCGCAAGTTTCTGGGGAAGGTGTTGCACCAGTTTCTGGGTGGGACTATCTGACCAGCTTTGGTTTCTATTCTTGCTTGGTGCATTAGCCTTGCTTAGCTATTGATTTCTTCCAATATTCTTCTCTATCAAGGTCAAGGTTCTCAGAGGGTGGCTTCGGCCTATGGTTGGGTGACAAGGGTATTGTCAATGGTAAAATAAGCACAATCCTTCATATTCTAACAGTCTTTTCATTGAATGAATGTCTATTTAAGGGAAGGAGATGGAAATTTCCTTTCACTGTCAAACACTAATATGCACTAACCTCATGAAACTGTTTCTCAATCAAGAATCCAATATGATATTCAGAATTCGTTCTAATATCCAAAAATCAATCATGAAAGCATATCCTTTTGTTTATATGTGAATGATAATCAACTTGATGTAAAGATTCCTATATCAATCAGACTTCAAGATCCATGAGATTTAGACAATCAGAAGCAAACTTCACATAAACAAAACACACTCTCATTGTGATCAAACAAGAAACATAAAGAAAACTAAATTCAAAAAAGAAAACCAAAAACCTCAAAACAGAAGAAAATGCCTGAAAAAATGACCTCAAAGATCAAATGGAATGGTGCAAAGATATCTGAATTCCCTTACAACAACTTTCATTCAATCATATAAGTGAAAAAGAAGTGGTTCGTCTCCAAATCGAAGGAAAAAAGAGTGACTCTAAGTAAGGAAAAAACGTCAAAAATCCAAACAAAATATAATCAATTCTCAGAAATCAATAGGTTGCTGGCCGAAACAGGGACACACTGAGATGGTAGTAAACTTGAGTAGGTGAAATAAAAAAAAAATGACTCAAATATATACTCCCCATAAGGTTTTTACAGGAAAAAGACCAGTGCTCTGGTGTCAAGGGCACCAAAGCGTTGCAACGCTCTGTGGGAGGTTGCAAGGGAGTGCTAGTTCTCTGGTAGTAGAGGCAGGGGAGCGCTGGGCTCTTAGAAGGCCAAAAATTTGCCCAGAACTAAAAAAAACTCAAGAAATCCATAAATTGAATGTGTATGGAATAAATCCAAAGGCCAACAACACATCTGAGAATCAGAGACACAGCATGAATAAGATCTAAAGGTGAGCAAAGGCCAAAAACAAGACCAAGAAAGGAAGCCAAAACTGAAAACTTCACTCCCCGATGGAGTCGCCAATTTCTGTTACAGGGAAATTCCCTTGCAGACAGTGAATCCCCTCTTGGGATATAGACTCCTAATACCAAGATAGAAAGGTGCTAACATTGATTAATGACATCCCTTTAAACCTAGCTAAACTAATGTATAGAGAAGAGGGAGAAGATGTACCTTTTTGCGATGTTTGTCCTCATTCTAGTCCGAGTCGAGCTCTGATCTCCAAGCTCCTCGACAAATCTTGCAATCCAATCAAAGACAAAACATGCTTCCTATTCTACTATGATTATATTTGTTAGCACTAGGAGTCACCTTCTGATTGCAAGGAAGGTAAGCCTAGTACCCATCAAATGATATGTGAAAGTATGAGTGTTTCTTGAAAGGTCGAATGGAAAAACTCGAAATGATAATATCCTCACTTAGAAACAGGGTTAACATGTAACAACAAATAAGGTCTTGACTAATTTCAACCAGTATTTTGGGAGTAAATGTGGATAGAAAGAAGACTTGAATGAGAGGAATATAAGAGCTACTGCAAATATCAGGTCCACAAAATCCCAAAGGAAGAAAGTTTCTTAAAACAAGATCTTCTTGAGATTGGAAACTAAGGAGCTAAATAAACACCATGACAATAAAATGATCAAACCTCCATCATATCATTACCACATTAATCCATATGAAGCATTCAAATATGAACATTTAGCATTAGAAACAAATAGTTTGAAATAGGAGCTGATTTCTATTAGTAAAAAAGTCTTAAGTCCAGTACATACTAGATCACAGTCACTTTATCAAAAATATTACAGTTTCTTGGGAGATTTGCTCTACCATCCGAACCCATTAAAGCAATTCAACTATCTATTTATAATAAGAAAGGGAGGCAACAACTGGAGGTACGAGTTGGCCTCTTTTCCTTAAAAATCTCAAAACATTTATTTATTCTAAAAACTAAGATAACAACCTATGCTATAAAAAAAGGAAGTGTTGGTGACTAAACCTAATCATGCTTCTAACTGCCTTGATCCTCTTTTGCTGCTTAGCTCCTATTTTTCCATGTGTCCCATTGGAGCTTGTAGTTGTCCTCTGCATGCCAACTGCTACTTCTGTCAGTTATTTCATTATTAACTTATCCAAAACTGTTGGCTTAGTCTTCCTAGATCCCTGGTGTTTGCTGGCTACTCCCTTGGGTAGAAATTCTGTGTAGCACCCCCTAAAATGGAACAAGGAGAGAAGGCAGGGCCTATGGGTAGTGCCCCTGTGCTGCATATCTGTGGCTACATTTGTCCTCTATTGAAAAATTGAGTAGCACCAGTGTGTAAACCTACTCTCTATAAGATATTACACAACGCCTGTGGGTAGCACCTGTGGGCAGTGCTTGTGGGTAATTCTGCGTTCTGTAAAATATTACACAGTGCCACCTACGCTACGTCTGCATAAGGGTTTGGGTAGCTATTCCAAAAATGCAGCGTCTTTGACTCTTGGATGTGTGTAGAGCTATTTGTGTCCTTCCATGATGACAAATCAATTTACTTAGGTGATTTTACCACTAAGTGAAGCTAGCACTTAACAAAAATTCCAAAATTCATATAGCTAAACACATAGAAGCTTGTATAGGCGAAAAAACTTAGTATGTGCATATCAGTTAACCTTCCCAAGAAGGAACAACTCTAAAAACTGGGGTTTACCGCTACCAGCTACTTTGTCATTTTAACACTTAGCCTCACACTCTTTCTGGTGGAAAGAGTGCCTCCAACTAACTCAATAGACTTCTTCTTCTTAGCACTGGTAGGATTCTTCAGTATAGTTGTGCTCTCCTTAGCTACTGGCTTGTCATCTTCAATGGTAGCCTCAACCAACACCTGTAAATTCTTTTGGGTTACTTCATCTTGGTAATGCTTCAGTTCTTCCTTTAGCTTCCTTTTCTGAGCCTAGAAACCCTTGTTATGTCTGTAAATATTCTTCATCTATTTATGAAGAAGCAAAGCCTTTATCATTGGGAACCTTGCCAAGTCTAGGGTATGGTTGTAGCCAATCATGATCTCATTCATTTGAGCCAAGTGGACCTTGTCTTCTACTTTGAGATGAGATATTTCTCTCCTTGCATCCCTAAGCTGCTTAATAAGTCTATTGTAGGTCTAGCTGCTAAGGGGGTTGGGGACATGTGCAGTCTCAATAGGCTTCTTCTTGTCCTTTTCTTCCATCTGTATAGGAGTTTCCTTGCATGTTTCATCAGTCTTTTCAAAACCTTTTCCTTTATGCTTCTTCTCTTGCACAACAACCTGTTCTTTATTCTTCATAGGTTTTTTACAATCCTTCACAGGGATTTCATCTTCCCTCTCCAAAGGTCTTTTGGTACCTTTACCCTTGATTTTTTGTACAGGAGTTTCTTGTTTCTCTTCTACAGCTTTTTCAATGCCTTTCCCTTTCTTCTTATGTATAGGGGTTTTTGGTAAAGGATGTCCTTTAAAATCCCCCTTAGGAATTGATGACCTAGTGAAAGGTCTTTTACCTTTGATTTCAACTGCTGGAGGAGGAGAGGGAAAGAGAAGCTTCTTCCCCTTTTTTGATGTCACCTTGGTAGAAGATGGAACTTCTTCTAACCCTGGTGGAGGTTGTGGTGAGAAATCTCTATGTGGGGAAGGGAAAACTTCCTCCTCAGCTTCCCTAACCTTCTTATTGAACTCTGAAATAGGGGCTCTACCCTTTCTCTTCTTGTTGATCCCTGTTTTAGTACTGGTAGGTGATGAAGAGCCTACAATCTGTGATTGGGGGGTAGGTGTTGGGTCTAGCTTGAAGTGAGAAGAGACCAAAAAATTCTCCCAGGAGATCTCTTTCTTTCCCAATTGTTCAGAGACAAGCATCCTTATAAGTCTAGAGTGGAAAAGATTGAAGTCCACATCCTTGGATTTGGCTTGCACCCTATCTCCCATTTTACCTATACTTCTCAGCAGGTGATATGGAATATTCATCTAAACCTTATCAATAAAATGCAACAACAACCTTATGTGGTAATGATACAGGGTGTTAAATCTCCCTTCAAAACTAAAATATCTTTGTATGATTTTCAACATTCTATCAAACTGGTCAATCAACTGATTCCTTGGAACACTCTTAGATAAATCATTGGCTTGGTATTCAGGTTTGAAAAGATATTTAACGAAATGTGAAATCAGTACCATGGCCTTGAACCAATTTTCTCCTAAAATGGGAATCCCTGTTGCAGCTGAGATCGAGGCTTTGGTTACCTCAAATTCCAAATCTCCAACTCTGGTTTTCTTTCCATCAAAATTTAGTGCAAATTGTTTTGCTACTTCTGAATGGCCTCTCTGCATGTTCTAGCAGAAAGAGAGGCATCCTACTCTTTGAAACATTTCCCTTGCCATGGGTTCTGTGTCAAAAAGGCGCATGTCCATGGGTTTCGTTCAAACTATCTTGCCACCTTTGTGTGCTTTCTTCAACTAAGGGGTCTCCATGACTTAGAGAGAAGGTTCTTAAGAGGTGGTAAGGGATGCTATTGACCAGAAAAGTTCAATTTAAGTCTCAAATGCACAAGGATGGCCCTCCAAATTAACAATTCTTAAAAAATGAACTTGGCTATGAGAAATGGACTTTCAGGCTTATACAGGTTTTCAGAGTGTATACCATGAGGAAGTAATTCCGAAATGACTCTTCGTACAGGATGAAAAGAAGAAAAGGATAGTCAGAGTGGTTTGAGTAGTGCCTCTATGTAGCAAAACGCATACATAGAGGATAAGCTATTGCATGCCTGTGACTTTCAAAGGCTATGACTAACCACAATAATCAGACTATGGATATGAGTGAAGATGTTTACAGGAATGGAAATATGGCTCCCATGCTACCCTGCAAGCTTAGCAAACCAAAACCCGAGCACAAATATCCTATGAAAATTAATATGCGAAGGAGGTTGCACAGGATACCTGTGAAGTCGACAACTGTTGAGCTCCTCAGTGCGAACTTAGGATGAGATTGAGGAAACTTTGGCCCTGAAATCTCTCACAACATCGGATTCAATGGACATGCGATCATCTGATATGAACTGGCAAACTTACAGAACACATCACTGCTAAAATTTTCAAATTTAGAAACCGTTACCAAGGATCATAAATGAAAGATCTTTTGAAAGAATTTCAACCGACTTCGGGCACTGAAAACAAGGGTTAAGGTATCAGTCGTGGAAATCATGACTTGGAGTGGGTTCATGATAATCGTGACAGGTGCTACAAAAATGCCTATTGAGTGGACAATGTTCCCCAAATCAAAAAATTATTGGACAAGTGAGTGGGGATGATGGGGTATGCATGCAAGGTCATGAGTGATGGGCGATGTGTGTCACATAAACCTGGTCATGGGAGGTATCATCCTAGGGATGAATCACGAGAGGGGACATAAAGAATATACCATGATCTCATAAGGGTTTAAGGACCAAAAATTTAATTATGGATCAACACATGAGCTATGACTCAAAGGTTTAGTCATCCTAAGGGGTCCTATCATAAATAACATTTAATGGATGAGAAATTTATTTCAAAGAGAAAATAAGAATCTAAGGACTTTTAAAAAAATTTCTTTTTAACAAAAACAAACTAAGAGACCCAAGGCGACTTAGTGTGATAGCAAGCTTGAAATCAGATCTATCTATTAAAGACAAGTTCATGTAAACAAACATAATCTTGAAGGAAACATGCAAACCACATATATATTAATGAAAACAAAGTAAAGTGCTTACAACTATAGATGCAAGAAACAACTTCACCAATCTCTCTTTGTCCAAACACTTTTCTCAAATGATCCACAAGCATAATGATTATGCATCTCTGATTATCTTCCTTATGATATCATAAGTTTGAAGCCTTCAATGTCTCTCCATTTCACCATGAAGAGGCCTCCTTATATAGGCTTGGAGAGGCCTAACCACCTTAGATATTCTTGGATAGGTTGAAGATATTTCTCCATTATTTGTGGATCCTACCTAAGATCCAACCTTGACCTCATATTTGAATCCAAATAACTCCATAGATGAGGGGGATTTATCCCCGATTTTCCTCAACAGTCCAAGATTCCCTCAAACAGACCAACACTCCCTCAAAATGGGGTACAAAGTGTTGCAACGCTCCCCCAAAGAAGGGTAGGGAGTGCTTGCACTCCCTAATAGTGGGTAAGGGAGCGTTGGCCTTCAAAAATGACTTTTGAGTGGTTTTTTCCATAGTAAAATCTTTGTACTCTTCGTCATGTGATTTCTCCTTCTTAAACCAGCCTTTGAGGGTGCCTTTGAAGTGTCATTGTGATGTCGTTTGAGACACGACATAGGAAAGATGATTTTATAATATCTGTGACACTTGCAACACTTATGGATAAAATGTGACACTTGTAATGCTTGTAATGACGACAATAGGTCATCATTGAAATGAGTAATTTTGATGTGTATTAATTACATTCATTGGAAGCACCAA
>CBVK0100670020.1:0-16371 GCA_900067695.1 Picea abies
TATATATATATATTTGAAATTTATTGATTTTTTAAAGTTTTGCATAATAAAATAGAATGTATCCGTTTCAAAGCAAATAAATATATTTTCAGTTACAATAAATTTACACTGTTCTAACGAATTAAACAAATAAATAAACCAATGATGAGACCAGAAAAGAAAAGATGATTTACAATAAAATCGAGAATTTAACGGCTGCCCCATATGATTCGGAACAGAAAAAGACGATAACAATAAATTATAAACCGTGTTTGAATGCCATGCAATAATAGATCCAAATTTCAGGATTTTGGATTTCAGTATCCGGATATTGCAGAGTCATCTAAAAATAAATAAATAAATACGGGATTATATTGCAGAGTCATATTGCGGATATTGCAGAATCATCAATATAACTGGAAACCATCATAAATAAAATAAATAAATGCAGAACTGTGTTCTCCTCCAGGCTTCAAAATAACTGAAAACCATCCTCTGATGTGGACGTGCAGCAGGCAATTAACTGTGTGCAGCAGGCAATTATCTGCGGATATTGCAGAATCATCTAAAAATAAATAAATAAATACAGGCAATTTTCTGCTTCAAAATAACTGAAAATCATCATATAATAAGCGCAGCCGAGATGTGGATCTGCAGAACCATCTATAAATAATAAATACCATCCTCTGATGTCGACGTGCAGTGTTCACTGTAATGGACTTCATCAGAAAGTTGGTGAGAGGTTATTATTACGAATGCGCATGGATCTCCTAACAGGAGTAGTCCTGAGTTCTTTACTTCGAAATCCCTGATCAACTCAAGGAAACACAGACAGAATTATAAGTATAAAATTAGAATGAATTTATATGATATACAGCTATTGAAGAGTATAATATACCTCTTTGGAAACTGGAATATCTACATTCTCGATAAAACTCCCCAACCTTGGCGATTTACTGGATTTCATTTTCGTTTTAGTCTTTTTTCCAAAGCAGAGTGCTGTGGATTTCTTGTTTTCTATTGGCATGTTTTTACCTCTCTGTGACCAACAAGGCTCTGAGTACGACTTGTTAGGAGGGAGTGGACCTCTGAGCATTAGCAGTATGAAGACTAAAGTAGCCACAACTGACAGACTTGCACAAATCAGCCACCAGAATTCATGTGGGTTTAGCTCAATCATAGGACCTTCAAAGGTGCCGTTAATATACAAGGAGATTTCAGTTATTTCATTGGCACTCACTTCTGCTGCAACGTTAATCACGCTAGCCAAGAGATACCTGCAGGAAATTTTGAAATTTGCCACAAATCTTGTGCTAATGCTCTTCACATTTTTGTAAAGCTCCGTGATCAGACATCCACCAACGCATCTGAAATATTGAAGTCCAGAGCGAAAGCAAAGAACTCCGAAGTCTGAAATTTCACCGAGACTTGCCCTCGATGATTCTTTGATTCGATCAAGATTGAAAACAGACTTCATTGAAGCCATTGAAGGCTCTTGAAACCATTTGACGTACTTTATTAATCCAGTTAAGTTCAATCTTGATGATTGAGCTACAGTAAGTGGATAGCTTTTGCAATTCTCGGTAACAGTGCAGTTGGTGCAGAGGTAATTGCCTATGGCAGGCATTACAGCAGATAATGAAAAGGAGAAAGCCAAGAGTAAGAGTATTCTGACCGTCCAAATCATGGGCATACGTTTTCTGAACATAAAATGTCGTTCAGTGTCTTTTCTGTTCATGCAATTGGCGGCCATTTTATGATCCGTTTTCACAGATATCAGTCCTTTTGTATGGCTTGCAGCTGCTTCAAGATTGCACAGTTGATAACTCAGTTCGCTTGAAAGTTTCACAGTTGTTAACTCAGTTCGCTTCAAGATTGCACAGGTGACATAGAATGCGCAGAAAATAAAACGAATTATGAATTGATGGCAAGAATTCTTAATATTAGAACGCTTGCAAACGTTAGAACTAAATTGACCGTTAGAACGAAATTTGGCAAGAATGGTGAATATGTAACACGCTTGCAAACGTTAGAACGAAATTGACCGTTGGGAACGTAAAACTACTTACGAAATTGACCGTTTAGAACTCTAATTTGAACGTTGAGAACGTAAAACTATTTGAGATGTAATCCCAACTCGTCCAAGTCGACACGGTAATTAGTATTAATTTTTTTAATATTAATGTTTAATTTTCAAATTCTACTTACTATTTGAGATGTAATAAAGTATAGTCTAATCAAATTATTTTTAACAGAAAATATTATCACAGTTAAAAAAAATTGTGTATATTATGAAAAAATAGAAAAGGAAAAAGTTAATTTATTATATAAATAAATCCTTAATCATAAATAAATTAGGAATTTAAAGTTATTTTTTGACAAATTAAAAAAATAAAATTATCCAAAATTTTAGAGCTAAATAAAATCACATTTTTAAAATAAAAATGATTTAAATTTCAAAGTTTATCTGGACAGTGGAAATTATTATATAAAATTTATACTTCTTAATATTAAAAAAAATTGAATAATAAACACTTTCTCTTAAAAGATGTATTTTTTTATATCAGTTTTTGCTCTTAATTTTATAATATACCTACTTTATTTACTAGGAAAAAAAAACTTTTTTTTCAATTAAAAAAAAACTTTTTTTCAATAATATAAAAAAATGTTAAAGAAAATCAATTGGCCATCTATTTTCTTAAAACTATATAAAATTCTAATAATAATAATAATAATCATTAAAAGTATCATTGATATTTATTTATTATTAAAATAGTATATCTCAAATATTATCATTAAAAAATTTATTAATAAATTATCTAATTTATTTTATTTGAGAATAATAATTATTATTAAAATTATCATTAATATATATTTATTTGTTTATTATTAAAATATTATATCTTAAACATTATCATTAATATTTTAATTTATTTTAAAATATTTAAAATTAAGTTTGAGATTAATTTCTATAATGTATGTTAGTTGTAATCTCAAGAATAATTTTACATTTATAACTAGAGTTGGCCACAAGGTGGCAATGCCCCTGCACTGCTTAATTGGTTTAATGTTTTTAAGGCTTTTTATACATTTTAGGCAGCAATGTTCCAATACCCTTTATTTTTATTTGAAGTTTCAATTAATGTTTTTAAGGGTTTTTATACATTTTAGGTAGCAATGTTCTAGTACTCTTAATTTTTATTTGAAGTTTCATTTGAAAGGTATGTAAGAAACCATTAAACTATCACTTAGATTATGGCTATCCTTTGTAGTGAATATCAATGGTTTAGTGTGAGTTAATATCTCAACAATGTAATGAATTTTTATTATTATTATAGTGGGAAAACTTATCATAACTTAATGATATTTTTTTATTATAATGGGAAAACTTATCATAACTTAGAATGTCAAGGCATAATTATCATTGGCTAAATGTGAGTTGACTCATCATGGTTATTCAAGAAAAACACATCACTTGAAATAGCCCACATTAATAACCCACTGGAGTTAGAGGGCAGAGTTCCACGTGTGCTAGATACATCTAGATCACCCATGCTAGATACCTCTAAATCTAAGTCTTGAACCTTTAACCCATTTCCTAAACAAAAGCAAGTTTAAGTCATATTCTAAATCCAATAACCAATTACCAATATAATGAAATGTCTAATAAAATCAACTATCTTCCAAAATTTATTGAAGAAGTGAAATGTAATGAACTATCTTATAAACAATAACCCAACGATTTTTTTGGGAGTTTCATTTAAATGTCAGTTATATCGAGAAACCAGTGATCTATGGATTATGGGCATTAATGAACGAGATGTTTACTGTGATATTCAAATTCAAGTGATAAATTAATATTGTCACACACCACCACTATGATTACCAAAAATAAAATGCCATCCCTCATCAATTTGTCATGAAGTAACATAAACAGATTCGAGAAACATGACACCAAGAGGATCTCAAGGAATACTTGTACTAGAATAATATGAAATGCTACATATTACAATTAGTTAATTTCTCCATGGGAGAAAATACATACAAGAGAGATTGGGTCACATGAGTGATGATGATGATTATTAACGTCCACTAAGACCGAATTGGTCTATTGGACCTTAAGAGGGTAAGTGATTACTTGTGATTCTTTAGAATTTTGTTTTTGTGCTCAAAAAGCAGTAAGAGAAGCTTTCCAAGATAACCATACTTTTGTTGAGTTAAGATGTTAGGAAGGTTGGTAGTGTGATAAATATTTTGAAAATGAGATCTAATATGATTATAGGTTGGACAATCTAAGAGAAAGTGTTTTTCATCTTCAACCTTCTTAGTGTCACAAAGGTGACACAGTCTTTCATCCCAGGGCATTTTAGAAATTGACAAACGCCCAGTTTCACTATGGAGCTCGTGAGAATTTGTTCTTATCTTAGCAATGCTTATTTTTTTCTTTACACTTGGAAAAATAGATAGAGAATTTTGATCTTCTAGATTAGGGTTGATTACATATTTATAATACCTTAATTTTATTTTTTCCTCTAACTCTTTATTTTTTCCTCTAACTCTTTATCACACCACATTTTCTCTTTAAATTTTCATTTCACATTTTTTTTAATAGTATCTCTTTTTTTCAAAATGGTTTCTTCCATGATTCCCCAATAGTTTAGCCAAGATTGGGCATCTTTATGCCATCCTCGCTTGAGTCGATGGTGGTTATGACTTGATTTTGAAGCAATTTTAGGTAGCCTCTTGTCTTCCATGTTGTTTAACTTATTCTTATACATTAGATATCTAGTCATAGCCATGCTCTCAATGGAGGAGAGACTTTTTCCTAAGAGGAGGATGGAATAGGGCCTATTTCCTTTAATTTTGAGATTAGAGGTTATAAAATTCTTTTGTATTTGAGCTATCGTTCTCCAAGATTCACGAGAGATACTACAGCCCCGGACTTCACATCCATAAAGAATAACAGGTGTAACAAGAATCTCAAAGATGAGTTTCTTCTTATCCCAACTCCAAAGATCAATTGATTTACAATTGTTTTCAAACCCATAATAAGCTTTCCATCCCCCAATAATCTTTTTCTCAATGTTATAATTCCAATTGAGCTTGTGGTGTATATCAATTCCAAGATATTTGTATGAATTCACTTCCTCCAATTTGTTGTTGTCATATACAAAGCTATCATAAGAGATCTTATTGGATTTAATAATCATGAACTTAGTCTTATCAGTATTAATAGTCATACCCATATTGGAGAAAAAATCCTTGAGGATTCTTAGTTGGTTTTCAAGATCATGGGGACTCCTTGCCATAAGAATGATATCATCGGCATAAACAAGAATATTGATGACTATACAAGTGAGAGTAGGGACGACACAACCTACTTTTTCTAAGCTTTGTTCTAACTTGTCAATGTATGTGCCAAAAAGGGTAGGGGACAAGGGACAACCTCGTTTGACTCTGATATTGCAGTTAATCTCTTTTGACCAACGCTTAGTGTTTTTAATACCTACTCACCTATAAACCCAAGGAATACTAAGATAACTACTATCTGTATCTGTATTCAAGTACTAAAGACGGTCACAAAAATATGTTACAAAATTTCCCCCATTTAGTATTTTGTAAATATAAACTTTGAAGTATCCCACATTGTACAGAGTTATGTTAGTCCAAATTTGTATAGAGTTGCACATGAAAACTATAGTAGGTTTGGATTTGACAGGATTGAAGAAATTGTATTCTTTTCATTCTATTAGGTCCTTCGTTTTTGGGATAAGGAATCACGCAAATTTTGGTTGAGCACGAGTTGCACAAGTGTAATCAGAGGCCTGGAGAAAGAGCAATGGAAAGCAGTTGTGAAAGTCAGTGCAACACCAGCTAAGAAACAAACAATTGCAATAAAACAGGAAAGCATGCAAGTCGAGAAGGAAGACACAACCTAGCTTATATATAGGGATGAACATAATTGTAAAAGGGTTGGTCGGGTTGTTGGTTGGTGGATTGGTGGATTTAGTCATTGTATTTGTTGTTACCCAGCGGATCATGAGTTGGTCCTGAGTTGAGTGTTGTAAATCGAGTGAAGTCAAGTCTTAATTCTGTAATGAATTGGATCTATCAGTTTGAGAATCAGAGCTATGGGACATGAGTCCAGAGCCAAGAGTCTATACTGTGCACTACTGTGTAATTCTGAGTCTGTAATCAGAGAAAGATTCTAAAGATAATATGAAGAAGGGCCTAAATTTTAAATATGATGTGTCGCTATCTGTTTACTTATGCATTACAGTATTTCCTTATGGCTTATGAGTTCTATTTGATGGTTCTAGGTTTAAATGCTTTCTCGCAATGTAAGTAGGTTCGATTCTTGCACATGTATGTTTCAGATTTGTTCATGTCTCTTGCGCAATATTAGGAATGATTCTTGAAGGCTCTATGAATCCTCTTAAGTATTTTCCCTACCCTTCCCTATCTATCTGTCTCAGTAGTGCTTCGGGTGAGACATATTCTCTTCAGAGGAGATGAAAATGCTAGTGCTCTAGACTACACGGTACCTTTTGTTGGTAACTTGAGAAGGACCCTGGTCTTATCAAACTCACGCCAACAAAATGGTTTTGTTGCCTGGACTTGCGTTAAAAGGGAACCTGTAGGGAGAATGCTTTCGTTGATCCATAGATCTGGTATTGATCAATGGTGGGAAAGGAAGTGTGATGCATTCATATGGAAATAAGCAGAATTGAGGAGAAAATCAATGGAAGACACTCGTGAAGCAATCTTCTAGTCAAAAATATCGAGCGACCAGTACAATATCTTCTAGGTTAATTTCCTGAAAAAAAATTCCACTGGATAAAGAGGCTCCAAGAAGTTGTAGAGTTCCAAGGGCGAGTTAATAGGATCTGTGCGTGGGATACCGGAAATCTAGCAGCACTTCAGAGGTTGGATTGTCCACTTGCACGAGCTATGGATTTCTTGGTTAGCACCACAGTAGAGGGATACATAATCGAATTTGCAGCTGAGAACCACCAGTCTTTCTCACAGGTAGAGATAATTTTTAAGAAACATGCAAGGGGAAGGTTGTTGAGAGAAATCCCCCTGTGGATTAAGATTTTCTTGATGAAGGAAAGGATGCTGACGATGTCCCCGACTGAGATGGCAGCGTAAACACCCTCTCTTGGGGTAGGGTGAGGTAGGGTGAGAGTCATGTCATGAGACAGGGGAAGGGTTCTTTGACAAATGGGGGGGAAAAAAAAATAAATGGACTCAAGAGATGAATGAGCCTTGAAGAGAGTCACCATAGTTGAGAAGTGGTGGTGTGGAAAGATCAAGAAAGTAGTAAGACAGTCCGAGAAGTTGAGGAGAGAAGAAGGATCAGGAGAAGTAGAAGAAAGATAGATGGAAGAACTATAGAAGATGAGAAGACAAGAACAATTGGCCAATCAAATATTGAACGAGAGAGAAGCGAGGAGAGAAAGAAGTCCCCAAGAGGTGGGACAAGAAGGGGAAGGTGCAGACGTAAGAGAGGAAGAAGTCAGCATGAATCTTATAGAAGAAAGAGAAGATCCAGCCTCGATAACATGAGAGATCGAGAATCTGACCGAATAGATCATCTCAGTGGAAGAAAATGAGACCCCCCAGATCAAAGAAAACTGCCCCGAAGCCAGTGGTGCCAGCACCGAATCATCCATACCCCAAGTGTCTTCTATACAAGCAATAGGTTTGGTACTACCTTCTCATGCTAGTTCTGTTCTAGTACAATTAATTAGTCAAACACAACCAAGAAGTGTGAGCATAGGGAGGATATTGGGATCCCCTAGTAGATCGCAAGAAGGCCCGTTAGGGTTCATAATGACAGGAACAACAAGATAATCAATGGATGACCATGGGGGAGGTTTGATTTCCCGATACCCAAAATTTTGGGGTAATTGATGCAGGAGCATCGCTTCATATCAGCATGCGCCAGCCAGCCAACATGTTTCAGCGTGCATTTAATGAAGGAGGGAGGCGCAGCCCTCTCATTTTTCAAAAATTTGAATTCAAAATAAATGATTATAAGGCTAGTAGAGCCAAAGCCATGCCTTTTATCATGTATTAGATAGAGTCGCCTTTAATGGTTGACAACAGGCTAAAGGTCTAGATCCGATTTGGACTAGACATCCATTGATTATCCATTCAATGTAATAAATGAGAGTAGGTGAGATGGAAGGAAGAGCTCGAGTTGCCCCCTTTTGTAAAAGGATCTTTTGTATCTATATTCATTAGAAATAGAAGGGAAAAAGAGAAGATAGGAGAGGAAGCTGAGACTTTGTAGTAGTCCAAGCTTACCCAGATTGTAACAGGCATTCAGATTAATACAAAGAGCAGTTTTTCCTGCACATGAGTCTTTGTGTGTTTATGCAATTGAATGTTTTCTGTGTGTGTTCATTTCATATGCTATAGATGTATGTTAGTTTCTAGCTGCAGGGATAGATAGATTTTCCTACCTATTTGTGAGGTTGTTGATTTCAGTCTGGTTCTTTATGGCTTCATGCAAGGGGTTACATGACAAAGTATTGAGGGCTCTGTAAGCCAGTACAAGAGTGCACTTATGAGTTCTGTGGAATTTGGATAGAGATGTGCTAGGAGGGCATGCCAAAGGAATAATAGGCTCAAGGGAGAAGCTTCAAGTTTGTTGAACAGCTTGGAGGTGAGACTGTGAAGAAGAGGGCACAGAGAGAGAGAGAGAGATAAAACAGTATCACTGAAGGTTTTGTAGAAGCTATGCCAGGAGGGCATCGAGCGAGTGCATAGAGTGTATAGGAGAGAACTCTCTTTTGAGTTCTGAGATAAGGGAAGTGCCAAGGGAAGACACTCACAGGGTTACTGAACACCCTGTAGGCTCAGAAAGGCATGCTTGAGTAGGAAATTGCAGAAGAGGGCACTTCCATCCCTTCAAGGAGAGAAAGGGGCAGAGACCATTGAGGTTCAAGAAATTAAAGCTCGAGGAGGACAAAGACCTATGTAAGGAGTGCACTAGGCCAACACTCAAGTGAAGTGTTGATAGACAACCATTTGAAGGCTCGTCAAGCATAAGGAGTGAGCGCAGGAAGAATTTGTTTCAAGTCTGAAGCTCAAGAGGTTGAGCGCAGGAGTGGGCATCGAGAGAGGACCTACTCTAAGTCCCAAATCTCAGGAGGAACAATGCCTTAGTGCGGAGAGAAACATAAAGGAAGGAGAGAAAGCTGAGGAGGAGGATCATAGGTGTTGTTAGATCAGTTGCAAGCTGAAGATCTGGATCATTGAATCTACGTCCAGACACATAGAAATAGTGCGAACGAGAAGAGATCTAAATGAACGGTGGAGAGCCTTCAGGAGGAAGTGTCAAATAGTCGATAGTCGTCGAATCAAGAAAAGTCGCATAAAGGATAACAGTGGGACCAGGAAGTTCTCAAAGCTCTGGAGGAGGAGCATCGACAACCATTAGATAAGTTGTGGAGGAGAAGATTTGGACCGTTGGAGCCTACATACAGACAGCAGGAGAAGAGAGCATAAGGGATCATATCTGAACCATCAGATCAAACACTAAGGAACGATAGATGTCAGATCCAAGAGAATGTGCATGAGGTTTATCCCTTGTAACAGCAGAAGAGAGAGGTCTTGACAAAGTTTCCAAAGCATCGGGACTGTCCATCTCAGGGGACGCGTGTCAAGAGATCCACATTTCGGGGATTTGTTCATCGAGAGTTCAAGAGTGAAGAATCCCCCAATTTCCTGAAAGGGAAGTCCCGAAAGAATCAGGACCGTCCATTATGGAGGATGTGTGGCATAGATCTAGAAGCCACCGGGAGTTGGGAGGTGAAGACTCCGCAAGAATCCTGAAATCTAAAAAGTCGGGATTTAATCTATACCATTGGTTGAAGGGAGAATAGGAGTCATCAGATCACAAAGGAGTAAGACTGTTGACCAGGGCGTGAGATTTCAGATTTTGGGTTTGGGGGTTGGAGGAACAAGGATTTCCTTGTAACCAGAAAAGATCAAAGCAGAACCTGGTAACACCTTTTGGTGTTAGCATGTAGTCACAGGAAAGGATCAGGTAGACGAAGGAAAATAAGGAGCCAAAGACCGTTAGATATTTTCTAGTTTTTAAGATTCAGAGGAATGAGGCGCTTGGTATCGGGATCCCCGGTATAATGAAACGAGACGTGCCCAAAGGATAGGCCCTGGGTCACATGACAAGGTCATATGGAGAAGGATAGGAGAGATGCTAGCAAGTGCTAGAACCCTTATTGGGAATCATACTTTTGGATACCGGGAGATAGAGATTGAAGGGAGACTCATATATCATAGCCCGACTAAGGCCTTTGATCATGATGACGATCAAATGGAGGGAAATCTCGCACTTAGTGCTTAAGTTTTCACACGGAGGGTTTTCAATAAAGAGGACCTATGGATTCGTTCAAAGGGTTCTAGCAAGAGACCAAAGAGCTATTTCAGCATAGGAAGGAGAACGATCTAGAGATCGGGAGGTCGCGGACTCTACTGAGGTAGGGGGTCTACACCAAGTGGTATCAGAGCCACTTTTTGTCTGTAGGCTTTAGGTAGAGGGAGGTGAAGTCAGAAAGAATATACTCTGATACACACCATCAAGTGGTATCAAAGAAAGAATTTTTGTCTGTATATTTCAGGCTAAAGAGAAGAAGAATACAAAGTATTGATGCTCTGTGAAGATTGTTGTAGGGTGAGCAGCAAACGGTAGATTTTCTAGGAGGGAGGATTCAAGGTGAAGATGGCTACTGAAGGCCATGAACGTGGTCAAGACAAAGTCTGCCAGCAGAAAAGCAAGGCTGAGATATAAAAAGATCTCAAAGAGATAAGGGCACAGATGGAGAAGCTTGCATTGACGATGAAGTAGGAGGCGAAGACATGTTGGAGGTATGAATGGCCTCTTAAGAGGAAAGAAAAATGGCTCGTTTAGAAACTGTTGGCCAAAGGATAGCGAAGATTGTTGAGAAGGTGGTTGAGGTATGTTGAGGGCCTCAGATACATAGAGGAAATCATTCACGTCTGTGAGCCAAAAGATGGGAAGAGTCTGATTCATGATGAGATGGGATCATTGCAGGATCTCATAGACTAACAGGTGAGTAGGGCAGAAATCCCATATTTCTAGGTCAACAAGAGAGAGCAGATGAGAATATATAAAAGTCTCATGAACTCAAAGGTGAGTTCATATCAGCAAGAGGAGCTGATAGAGAAGGATCAGAGGAGTCTTCTTATCATTGGAGGAATTGAGGTATTCCTACCACATATCCCACTTGAGGCAAGAACTTTTGTTGCAGAGGCAAGAGCAGGAGAAGAACAACCAACAGTGACTATCATGGAGGAAGAGAAGAACATGGAGCAGACACTGATGTTTTCCACAGTAGAAGGAGATGAAAATTCAGAAGAATGGCTCAAAATTTTCAGCCAGGAAGCTGGAAAAGAGATGATTGCAACATTGGAGCTTGCAGCAAAAGAGGAAGCAGACGTCATAGATTTTGTTGGTCTATGTGAATAATTTGAAGCCCTAGAGAAAAGGGTGACAGTGTAGAGCATGAAAATCCAACAGATCAGGTTGAAGACATGGGAAGGATACCATCCCAAGGAGCAGCTGGAGGAAGCTGGAAATACACCAACATGAGAAATGGAAGAAGCAAAGTTGTCAAAGGGAGAAGTTGAGTAGTAGCTCAGTGAAGAGACTATAGAATTGGATTCTGCAGCAGAGTGGCAATTCAAAGCCATAAGAGATGAGGAAGACAACATGGGAGATCATATTGATCTACCCATTTGCAAGGAGGAAGTGAAATAGAAGAGGTTGCATGAAGAGGAGAGCGAGCCAGTTGAGCAGCTAGATGAGTTAATTAAAGAAATTAGAAGGTTGATGTTGAGTTCAATGCAAGAAAATTTCAGTGGGAGGAAGTTGAATAGAGGGAAGCCTACCATAGAAGTGGGGAAGATGGAGTAGAAGCAACAACAAAGCAGTGGAGTAGATGGATAGCTCCAGAGAACTATTTTGGATACAGGTGGATTTCAATAGGGATTATGGGAAGCTCATGAGCAGGAGCTCATGAATTTTTCATAGTAGTGGAGTATGATGCAGGAGCATCACTTCACGTCAGTATGCATCATCTATCCAACACGTTTCAGCGTGCATTCAATGAAGGAGGGAGGCATAGCCTTCTCATTTTTTGAAAATTTGAATTTGAATTAAATGATTGTAAGGTTGGTAGAGCCAAATCCATGCCTTTAATCATGTAGTAGTTAGAGTCACATTTAATGGGTGACAGTAGGATGAAGGTCTATATCCGATTTGGACTAGACATCCATTGAATATCCATTCAATGTAATAAATGAGAGTAGGTGAGATGGAGGGAAGATATCGAGGAGCCCCCTTTTGTAAAAATATCTTTTGTATCTGTATTCATTAGAACTAGAAGGGACAAATAGAAGAGAAGAGAGGAATCTAAGACTCTGTAGCAGTCCGATCTTACCCATATTGTAACAAGCATTCAGATTAATACAAAGAGCATTTTTTCATGCACATGAGTCTTTCTATGTTTATGAAATTGAATGTTTTTTGTGTGTGTTCATTTCATATGTTGTAGATGTATGTTATATTCCATCTGCAGGGATAGATAGATCTTCCTACTGGGTGAAATCATGAAGATGGGTTACACTTTTGCTTGTTTTATGAGAAAAAAAACTGTATTTTCACAAGTTATTCAACTTCCGACATACAAAAGTATTTTTTTTATTTACAATTTCACTTTACAGTAAAAACAAAACTTGTGAAGAATTGTGTTGGCTTTCCAATGACTATTTTTCAAATTTTTTTTATCACGATTTGATATGTCAATTTGACAATTGTTTAACAGTATGTTTCTTAAACATGAAATGAATGATAATGAGTTGTTTATTTCTACAACAATGTATATATTATTAAACTTATGTTTTTAAGAAACAAAATATACTGCAACAATCTACAAAGACTCTATTTTATTATGACTATTATTTTGAATTTAACGACTGAATATTATAATTTCTAGAATTTTTTTAAGTTGACCAAGCTGAAAACGTTGCAGAGTTTAAAAACATGTTTTTCTACACCTTGTATCTATCTTAATTTTTACTTAAAACTAAAATTTAAATATACCCTTTTGAAAAGAACAGTTTAAGGATTATGAATATATTTTTTTCAAATTTTTTCACTGTATATTTTTTGAGATACCGATATTTCATTTCACTGAATCATAATGTCTGTTGAAAATATTATGTAGTGATTTTTTTTTTAAATTAAAAAAATTAGATAAAAATAAAGAAAATGAAAATAAATTATACGAATTGAAAGTAGATTCAATTTTGAAATTGTTGGTGTCATTTTCGAAACCAAATTCTCAATGTTTGCAGGAGTCTGCAACCTCTGAAATTTAGTTATGTTTGGGGCATTTCTCTGGTTTTAGTTTTCAGTTGCAATTTCCTTTTTTCGGCCGAAATAATATTTCGGCCGAAAAAATAATGTTTCGGTCGAAAGACTAAAATCTAAGGGAATCCGTCAAAACTGGACGGTTTCCAAGTCTTTCGGCTGAAAAACTAATTCTTTCGGCCGAAAGATTGTCGAATGAATTCCGTCCATCATAAAATATGAAAGGACACGTTGTATGGTTTTTCTCGCACCAAATTGTATAAATAGGATTTCAGCCAAACAAATTTAACACAATCCATCAAATGAAAAAAAAGATATAAGCTCGAGGATAGGGATTTCAAAGCATTTCTATTACTGATTGCAGTTGTATTCTTTTCTTTCTTTATTTCTTCCCTCTGTTCCATAGGCTTAATCGGGGATCGATATCGATACATGGTGGTTTTTTAGAACACTTAAACAAAGTTTTGAATCATCTTTTTGGTTTTTGTGGAATAAGGTAAATGATGTTTGTTCAAGTTTTTATTGGAATAACAATTTATATGTTGAAAGATAAATGTTGAGCATTTTTTCAAGGTGAAGTCTTTGTTGAATAGATCACTACAAATAACTATAAAAATCATGGGAAACAAAATTTTGCGCAAGAGAAAATATGATCGCACTCGAGATGGTACTCGCCAAATGGAACAAAGGAAAGAGCTTTATCGGAGAAAGAAACAAGAATGTGCAAATATTGAAGAAATAAATGATGATAATGTCAATAGAGATTTTCGACAAGAAGAAGTTCAACCAGGTATGCATGCAGATATGATGATCAAGCACACGACACACATTGGGATTGTATTCAGAAAGTACAAAATTTAAAGTATAGAATTCAAATTAAAAATTTTGTAAATAATATAATTGATTGTAATTACAATTTGATGTTTTTCAAAAAACATAAATAGATTTGTCTCATAATGTCGAAGAAGACGCTGAAACTGAAATTGAATCAGAAGACGAATCACCTATAGGTATGTGTACATAAATTTAGATTAATATAAGATGAACACTCAAGTATATATAACTTAGTGAATTTGTGTTTGGGTTATGTTTTTTAATATAAACTTTAAATTGAAATATGCAGGAGAATCTATCAACATTGATGTTGAAATATTAGAAAATGTTGATACTGACAAATTTGGGAAGAAAAAAGCTAAGCATTATATAAGATATCAAACTAAGAATATGTATAATACTTATTTCAAAGATGAATCAGTAACAGCACAGGCTCAACTTTTACTTTCTCTATTGAAGTCAAGAAAGATAAAAGAAGTTACATCATTATTGGGTATTCAAAAGTCGACAAAGGATACAAAGGTGCAACTGAATGTCTATAACAATATAACTAGTGTATTAAAAGCTTTTGGAAAATCTCAAAAAGAAGATGTCTGTGTTGCACATAAAACGTTACAAACAACAATTGTTTCAGGGAGCAATATAAAAGATCGTTTGACACTACACATGTAAAAAACTTTGGGAACGTCAAGAAAAACATTACACAAACATAGAAAATTTCATTTCCAAATAGATGTAAATGATGAATCGGCTTGTTGGACAGTGATTTCTAGACAACCCTACAAAGATAGACTTGCAGAAAATGTTAAAGAATTGGCCCGTAATTGTTGGTTGGAAGAATCTCGTGTTTCACCACATACAAGGGATGTGTTGTGTTGAAGAATAGCATGAAATAAATATGAAGAACATCCAAAACATATATTACCAATGACACAAAAAGATATTTTTAATAAATTCAAAGAATAGCACAAATAAGTTAAAATTTGTATCAATACATTTGTTCAACAAAAACCATGGTTTGTTAGACCCATCACTGTCCGTGACACGTGTTGTTGTCGTTATCATGTGGCGTTTGAATTTTATTATGACACTTTTTTGGATTTTGGTAAAACTTTATGGCCAAGTTCACCTCCTCCTTCCACACTTCGTGTTTTTATATATGAAATTCTATGTGAAAGAGAAGATGATGATTTATTTTACAAAAAAAAATGTGTTGGTCGAAAGAAATGTGATCGTTGTGGAAATCTAAGTTTGTTTCATTCAAAGTATCATATTGATATGAATGATCAATCATTTTATAATATAAGATTCGATTGGAAAAGATATGAATATTTGAGCAGCACAACTCCACATTCTTCAAATGTTATTTCCAAAAGGCTTGATTTGAAGGTAGATAAAATCAGTTTGATAGAGTTTTTGAATAACTTTGAGGAATAAATCTATAAATACACCAAGAATTCACATAGATCTCGATTGCAAGATCTACAATTCAAACAATCACGTGAAGTTTTTCTACCAGGGACAATTTTGTCTGTAGTTGATTTTGCAGAGAATTTCACAATCGCTGCACAAAAAGAAAGACAGAGTGAATATTATCATTCTGATCAAGTCACTATATTTGTCCACATTCTATATAGACATGCTCAACGGAGTCTTCCAAACATAGAAATCACCAACGACAATAGACATGTTATTAAATAATATCACTTTTATATAAGTGATGATCGAACACACGACACACATTATGTACAACAGTGTTTTGATACATTTTATGATTCATTGAAAGAACATGAAATCATATTTGATTGACATTGGATATGGTCCAATGGCTGTGCGGGTCAGTTCAAATCTGCACGATCATTCTATTGGTTATGTCGTCTTCATAAATAATTAAAGATCACATATTGTTGAAATTTTTTTGAGACTGGTCATGGAAAAGGAGTGCACGACGATGCAGGGGCATGTATAAAATGAGCACTTCGAAGGTATCAGTTGAACCCTCATGTCGATCGATTTGAATCCACTGAACAAGTTGTTGAATGGTGCAACATGACGCTAAGCCATGAATATAATCCATCAAGAGATGTGTGCAGGTGTGTCTATATATAAATGTTACATGTATGTACACAGGA
>CBVK0100670021.1:0-16371 GCA_900067695.1 Picea abies
TTTAAAAAATTATTATTAATTATACTCTAATTTAATTTTTTTAATATTTATAATATTGTGTTTGAAAATTTCCCTAAAATTTTAAATTAATAAATTTAAAAAATTATTATTAATTATACTCTAATTTAATTTTTTTAATATTTAACACGTATTCACTGAAATGAATACTAATTCAATTTTTTTAATATTTAACAAGTATTCACTAAAATGAATAAATAAATATTTTGAAAAATAAATTCTTATGCAAAAATTTCGCTACAAATTCTATCATATCAACATTAAAGAGGCTCACTCTTCTTTGAGGCCATGGTACATGGTTCAATTAGATACCCACAAACCACATCTCAAGAGAGCCTAAGTCAATGAAAGAATAATTGTACCTCTGCCGGAATTGACTCTTATGTAAACACTTGTCCACATTTGATTATTCTACATCCACATCTCATATAAAACCTAATGTCAACAAAAGAATAATTAAATCTCTGTATAAATTGACCCTTGTGTGGAACACCACACTTCTCCAAAAGAATATAAATACATTGTCAGCAAAAGAATAATAGTACATCGCTATAAATGGACACTTGTGTGGAACACCACACTTCTCCAAAATAATAGAAATACTTTGACTTATAAAAAAAAGATAATTATGCAATATGTGGTACATATCTTATGTTCTTGGAGACTTCCTAAACATTTATACATAACTTAGTCCATGAAGTTATTCATAGAGAAGAAGTCTTATCACAACTACAAGACAAATACAAGAAATGGGAATTACTTAGTAAAAAGATTTCCAACTTTTAATTGACTTAAAGTTTACTATCAAAGACATAAGAATAACTTAGGAAAAAGATTTGGATTTTGAAATTGACTTAAAATAAGAATAAATTTAAAAGTTAAATTTATAATTAAAAAAAATAATAATAATTTATTATAACTTAGTTTTTAATTAATAATAGAGATAATAATTATTAATTGTTATTTATAAATATTAATTTATTTATTATTGTTATTCAAAAAAGTTTGGCCACCTAAAGTAACTTCTTGTTATTCTTTAAGGAGAAGACTTTTATTTTCTCTAGATGTTTCTAGGTTTTAGGTTATTAATTTTATTTATTTATTTATTTATTATAGATAACCTCTTAACATCCCAAAAAAAACTAGTATTTTTTATAATTCTTAAAGCTACTTATAATAAGTATCTTTTAAGATTATTCGTAAAGATATTTATAATAAAATTATATAATTTTGAACAATATTTAATCTTAATCCTCTATATGATGAGACATATTCTCCATTACAATTTAATCTTTTATCAAAATAAAACTTAAAAATGATTTATTAATTTAAATAAAAATTAATTTATTAATTTTTTTTAATTTAAAATAAAAATTATTTATTTTAATATTTATGGATTTGATGTTCAAAGATACTAAATCAATAATTGGCTTAAATTTGTAAGTTTTATTATTTAAATTTTGTATAAATATGTAAATATATAATATGTTTGATTGAATTTTTATTTAGTTTTATTTAATAATTAAAAAAAAATATACTTTATAATTTGGAAGAAAGATATGTGTCTTGTTGACCAAGTATTAATAAACAAAAACAAAAATGTTATTTTATATTTAATATAAAATTAAAAAAATATATATTGAAATATAAATTTATTTAAATTTATAATTTTTTAAATTTTTATAATTTGTAATGTTTTAAATATTTAAAAATTTACATATTAAATATATTAAATAAAATTAAAATTAAAATAAATCTATACTAATTTAATTAGAATTTAAAACATTTTTTATTAATTAGTTATTAAAATTGTATAAAAAAAATTAATTTTTTTTTTATTTAACTTCAAATATTAAAAAAGGTAATGATGTTCACCTTATAAAGAAAGAATGTAAAGTATTATTAAAATCGAGAATAAAGATTATGAAAAATCCTAGAAGGTCGTCTTCACTTTACAAAAAAATATAAAGAAATATGGTAAGGGGTTACTAAGATCAAGATCTCATGAAGTAAATATGTTGTGTGAAATTTGATTTTTTTAAGGTGAAAAGGTTAAGCACACAATTTTTTTACTTATTTGTCATTCACATGCAAAACAAAACATAACATTTGTGAGATAAGATGAGATTTATTAAACATTAATTATATCAAATGTTTATCAATTTACAATATAGTTTTATGGTAAAGTCTTTGGTTTGATATGATAGTATCTTATCTCATTCTATATGGACATGAACAACATTATCAATGCCATATATTATGAGCCTTTTTTCACTCACATTTTTTTTTGGTAAGATAGTAAAATCTATAATAATATTTCACATAAAAGTACAAGCACAACTACCTCAGACCTTCCACCATAGAAATTAGGTTCAAGACAATCCAAAAAAATATTGACGCATGTTCTTATGTAGCTTAAAAGCAATTAAGAGTTCTTATAGTGTTATGGTATTGGGCTATCTATGGACAAGATATTCATAATGCCATAATATAGTTCGATGAGTCTAAATATAGCTATTGGACAACCAAACAGGAGTAAAATTAGTAAAAAAAAAAATCAGAATATTAGGAGGGGTGCTATCCTTTCTAAATTTCAATCGGATCTTCATCTTCATCCTCCAGTATGATGTGGTTGGATGAGGTTACCTCCAAATTGGAGATCTATTTCTGTGTTGCATATGGATTTTTCTTTTTTCCTTCCCTACCTCGAACCACAATCTGCAAATTGAACACTTTCTTACATACTTCATCAATTTCTTTTGTGAAGTAGGTCCAGGTCCTTGATGATGGCATTTTGCTACCGACCTTTCTCTTCAACTACCCATGCTATGAGTGATTTGTTTGTCCAGTATAACTCTATCATTTTGAAGACATTAGTGTCTTTAGACCTAGAGAACCTCGTATCAGGCACCCAATCTAAATATTTTTTCTCCAACACCAAATTAGGAGTTTCCCCTCTTTTTCTTCTTAACTTTCTTCTCTATTTTTTCTATTTTGTCTTTTATATGTTAGAAATACGGTATGGAAATCTATGGATGCCTACATCACTTCTTCCCATGCCTTGGAAATTCTACGCTTGGTCTTTCTACACTACTAGATTCTCATCAAACACCTAGGCTAGCTGCATTGTCCCTATTTCGGAGTCGTGTTGCTTCCATTCAATTCATGTACCTTCATTTTGAGCAGAACTTTGTGAACGAGGGTCGAATCTATACTATGGGTTTTTATAAAGACTAGTTGATCTCCCAAAGATGAATACTATTAATGGATGTTGATGAGACTTCCACCGACCTTCCCACTCATACCCTTGTTAAAATTGTGTTCCCAATCCGCTTTGTGAACTGGGACGAGAATTGGATTGGTCAAAACCCAAATTACCTTTGGAAACAAATGACAAATATTAGAGGAAGAGGAACAAGTCAATGCTCCCCTTTATAATGATTGTAATTCCTACAAGTTCATTGAGCTGAGGGGATATCGTCTCCACGAGTTTGAGGAGCAATGTCAACAAGGGGGTCGATGTTGGATTCAAATCGAATAGCCATGGAATGGTTTCTAAGTAACCAAGGGTACTAAAACACAAGTACTCCATCACCGTCGTCACTTCCTCAACATGATGTTCTAGACTAGTCTAGTGCTCTACTGGAGTAAAGAAACCTATCAATGTATGAACCATCATAATTCGTTAGGAATGTGAAACCATAGTGTCTTGGTTCTTGAAGGAGATGTATTACCTGCAACCATATAACATTTATGACAAAGCTCTGAGGTGCCCTAGTATGGCAACGTCTGTCTGACACCTAGACACCTTCTTGGGCTACTATGTCGTCACCCCATATGGGGCCCTTTGACTTACAATTGTTATTTATTTCATGTATGTTTTCTTCACAATAATGATTATATTTGTGTTAGAAAAAATTGCAACCTAACCGTACATCGGTATAATACAAAAATGAAATAGTGAGGCCACAACTTATTGTCAAAATATCATAAAAGTTCATCCAAAATTTTATGGTTGATTCCTTCTCCATATCTCTCATTTCATTGAGCAATTGTGTTGTTGTTTCCTTTCATTTTAGTCTTGCCAATGACTCCACCTCAGGTTGGAATTTACCACACTACCCTACACTTATCTACCTCCTTCTCACACCATTGCAAACTAAGTTGGACATCCCAGATGTCTCGTAAAAACACAACAACAGTTTCTATAGTGGCAATGCCCTATAATTCCTAAGGAAACAATAGACTAGGGAACAAGGGATACACCAACAAGACTAACAAAACCAAATAGACCCATAATTCTCTAGCTCCCTCCTCTCTATGTTTTCATTAGCAAAGGGAAAATAAAGGAATGATTCTACTCATAATCGAAATGAGGCATACATTACTTCAACATATTTAACCCACATTCATATGCCATCACACTACCCATACGATTCATAAGGTTGCACACTTGAGGATTAATATAAGAAGGTGTGGGTTGTGTCCTTAACTCTTCGTCAAATTCATAAACCATGGTGTGATAGTTGTCTCGCCTCAACACTATTTCCATAAATATTAATTATCTATGGGAGGGGGGAATAGATCGATGCCCTCCCTTGCAATTTAACTTAACAACTCATTTTAATTACAGTCTTAAATTGGCTTGGGCATTGACGTGCCCATTTTGGACTCTTAATATCTAAAATACTAATATTTCCTCAAAGCATTGGCTCAAACTAATACTCCTTTGGACAATTTGAGAGGGATTGATATTTTTAGGAATAATTTTTTGAGGAAGAGACCGAATGATGATGGATGAGTCACGGTTTACAGTCGCTTGAGATATCCCTTGCTCTTTTAGAAATGTCAATGCTTTAAATATTGTCAATGCCTCTTCTTTGTTATTCAATGTCATCCCTAAATACTAAACAAACTCAATTTATTTTTGCCTTTTACGGCTATAAACAACCTCTCACACCCCCATACCTAGCCCCCTGCCCCCACAGTTAGACCCATCTATACCATTTTTTACAAGTTATTAGTCTAATGACATTTTTATGATACAATTTCTTTCCACATTAATAATTATTCTACTCTTGTCATATAATTGGATTGATATATATGTGTTGTAAATAACCTTCTCCATTAAAAAATTGTCAACAATTATGAAATAAAAAAATTAATAACAAAAAATTTACCCATATTTTAAAAATGGTCAACCAATTATGAAATAAAGAAAATTAAAAAAAAAAAAATTAATAACAAAGAATTTACCAATAATTTAAAGTGTAAGTTTCTTAGTTGACATGCTATCCTCTTCTTTTTAGATGCAAACTCTTCGATAATATAATTTGTCTATAATATTTGGTGCAAGTCTACACGCTAATATGATAACAACCTCCTTTAATATGATACCATCCTCCTTTATGATATCAATATGAACTTTGTTTGACTCGTTATTGTTATCCACAAGCGTTGAAATTTCTTTACAAGGGTTGAAATTGGGTCGTGGAATTTCGTTTCACATTAACATCTACTCTACTCTACAAGGGTTGAAATTTCTACCCTACTTTATAGGGGTTGAAATTCTTTACAAGGGTTGAAATTGTTGGCATGAAGTCTATGTCGTGTGTTTGTTTAATTGAGTATTGGGCATCCAAGTCAACTTCCTCAACGATGTTGTGATGGCTTCCCTGACCGATTTCCCATTGCATTGTCTCCATGGGATTCATTCAACGATGGCCTGCCTTCTTTTCTTTGTGGAAACTGGTGGCCTGCCCTACAAAATTCAATACTAAAACCAATAAATTCGGTGGATGGCCTTCACAATCAAACATCTGCAGCCTGAGGCCTCATGTGTTCTCTCAATATCTCAGTCCTCCATTGAAATTCAATTCCAATTTCAATTGGTGTATTGCTGCAGGAACCTATTGCGATTGCTATTATCATTGCCCATGACAAAATCCCAGACAGGTTCCCTCCATGGGAAACAATGGGGATCTGTTACTGCTAAACCCACTATAACACCGCAGGTCGAGCCTACAAAGCTCAAGCATATTGAAATTCGTACTACATTTGTTCAGACAGACACCAATAGCTTCAGGGAGCTTGTGCAGAAACTCACAGGCGTGTCAGAAGATTCCGAAGTGGGGGAATTCAAATTCCCCACTACCATGCCTGCAAAATTTGCAAATTCGAGTGCAGCAGATTGTGGATCAGTGCTGCAATATGGACTTTCTGCATTCAACAAGAGTGGTATTGAAATGGGTCCTCGGAAATCGGCCTTCAAGCTCCATGAGCGAAGACAATGCCCAACAAAATTACAGATTAAGTTGGGTCTCCATAGCACTAATCCTCATAGATTATTACCAGGTGAGATCTTATCTCTCCCTCTTCCAGCTTTGATTCCCAGCCCAATTTCTCCAGTTGTGCCCGATGGATTCACTTCAAATCATTGCACTGCATACAGTCCAAATTCTACTCCTACTTCCGGCAATCATCCATCCAGTTCTACAGATTCTAGAGAGGAGAAGTCCATCACAGGAGAAGGGTTTTGTTTCCAGCCTTTGCCGAGTCCGAGACATGGCAAAATTGAGCCAGAGCTGCTCTCTCTATTCCCCTTGCATTCTCCTAGAAGGAAGGGAGGAGAGAATTAATATGGAACAAAATCCCAACATAGGTATATTTTTCTGCCGTAAGATAGTATTGTAGAAAACACAGATAACAGCCCCAAGCCAAAGAGGGCAATGTCTGAGTTGCTTATATGTATTCCAACCCCTGTGATCTTATAGATGAAGTGGGTGGTTTTGAAAGAGCAGTGAATATTTGGTTTAATTTCCGCAGATTTATATGTAAAAATCCTTGTCTAATTGCTGTCTGATCCTTCACCACATTGCTGTTGTATCTAATGAAGCTTCTTAGGATCATGAACAAAAACTTGCTGCTTTTAGAGATCTGCTTGCATTATCTGTTACATTGGTAAGTTTTCAGTGCAAGTTACATAGTTTTGCTGAGTTCTTTGTATCATCTAAATTGATGCAGCTTTCTGTTCTTGTGAAAATCCTTGAATCGATTTGAATTTGGTGTAGTTGGACCAAAAACTCACAAAGATCACACGTGATGTTTGGATTGGCCTGCTCTATATCAATATTTCTCAAAAACGTCGAAAGAGGTTTTGTTCTCTGCATTCAGGTACTTCTTTTGGGAAGCTCTAGCCTTCACCAAGAGAAATCAAGGCTACTTAAATATTTTCTTGTGAATCTTTTCCTATCTATTGCATTGATGCTCCTGGTTCTGTATCCTAATTAAACCAGCTCTCTATTTTTTGATAATCTTATTAGATAGTAAACAACCTGTCTCTTTTGGGGCAAACAATAAGCTCCCCACAACTGTCCGAACTGAGGCTTTCTGTATCTGATATTATAAATGTTAGCCTATATATTCATTAATGTTTCACTGCAGAGTACTTATTGCTTTCCCTCTTTTGGAATGTACCAATATTTCCCTTGACTGTCCGAGCTGAGGCTTTCTGTATCTGATATTATATATTAGCCTATGTACTCATTAATGTTGCACCACAACTGTCCGAGCTGAGGCTTTCTGTATCTGATATTATATATGTTAGCCTATATACTCATTAATGTTGCACTACAGGGTACTTATTGCTTGCCCTCTTTTGGAATGTACCAATATTTCCCCTTTTATAGAACTTATTAATCAAAATGTACAAAACCATCAAAATTGTTATTGAATGAATGCTTCCCAAAGATTGAAGAAAAGCCAAAGATCATAACAAAGCTAGAAGTGGTAGCAGAGGAGGTAAGCTATCGAGGCAACCATTTATTTATTTGTGAATTTTTAGGTGCCTGGCCCCTGGAGAAAGCATTAAGGGCATAGATCTCATATAGTTGACACCTAAAGGGAGAGTCAGAGATTATTCTTTGCACAGAAAGATGAGAGTTAGAGATTATTCTTTGCACAAAAAGATTTTCCATTGTAGTATTCACTAGCATTGAGGACAAAAAGATAATATTTCAGGGACGACTTGTATTTTTAACTTTGTAGGATTGCATAAGAATCAACGGACAGTAGGATTTAACATGACATATGATTCCCTACCATCTGCAACAGTTTGGATCCATTTGTATTCCTTCACATTGGAATTCTGGAACAAGGAGGTTTAAGAACAAAAACGAAACCTATTGGGGCAGTATGATTAGTTGACTTGACTAGAGAAAGGATTGAAGTAACCCGTGCCAGAATTTCTGTGAAACTAGATATCACGAAACAGTCCCTAAAAATGTAATTATGAATTGAATATCATGAATGGGAACAACCAATTAGCTACAAGAGGATTTGATTTGATTTTAATTGTAGCTATTGTTGTTAATGTAGGGAGAAAAGTGAGGTGCTTTTATAGTGCAGGGTGGGAGAGATCTTCTACATTAAATCGCAAAAAGATTAACTTGGATGGATCTATGTCAGTTAATATTGCTATTTGATATCAAATCAAGGGATGTTAGAATTTTTTTCTGGATAAAACTGTGTACACAGTTTCATCATGAAAAATTTTCTAACATTATGATTATGATTAGCTGTGGAAACTTACATACTCAGAAATCAAAGAATGTTGAGAGATTGATTATGAATGAAATATCGAATTTTTGCTTACAGCAAAATGCCAAAGTAGGAAAATAGAGAAAATATTATACATAAAAACCAAATTTGAGTAGAAAGTGAATGTGTTACAATAGGGTTGTTATTGCAGGGAGAGAAGTGAAGTTCTTTTATAGTGCAGGGTGGGAGAGATCTCCTACATGCTTCATGTTAATAAAATAAAATGGAAAAGAAATCAACTTTGATGTATCTATGCTAGTGAGTATGGCCATTTATGTTAATAAAATAAAATGGAAAAAATAATCAACTTGGATGGATCTATGCTAGTGAATATGGGCCATTTGATGTCAAGTCACGGAATGTTACTAGGTTAACTATTGATGAATTATCGGACTTTTGCTTACAGCAAGATGCCAAAGTAAGAGAATAGAAAAAATATTAGAGATAAGAACCAAATTTGGGTAGAAAGTGAATGTGTTGCAAGAGGGTTAGTAGTTGTTCCAAATAGGTGTTGCAAATATTGTTATTAACAGTTTATCAAGATGGGTAATAAACTCTATTGTGGTAAATATAGGCAAAATATTGATAAATTGTCAGCAAATAATATTGACAAGCTTTAAAAAAATACAAATATAATATTTTTATTTTTTTAAATATAAAGTAAGAAAAATATCTAATAATCGCATTGCCATGTTAATATGAAAATAAGAAAGATATATAAGATGCACTATATTCACTATCTTGTCTATTATTATAAAGTTGACGTTTAAAATTAAATAGACAATACAAAATTACATCAAATGTATTTCAAAACTCGCAATCCATCTACAATCAACTATCAGTTACAATCACAATAAACCCTTTTTATGACTGAAGGTAATAGGTCATCCTCTAGTAGTGAAACTAGAAGGGCATGTGCCCATAGTTGCACGTCTAGTGTTGAGCATATGGACAGACATTGGTGCTTCCTTCGCCCCTTCAAAATTCACTTAAAAAATCTTCAAATCTTTAGAGTAGATTTTGTTCAACTTGCATCCAAACCCAAACATAAAATAGTGAATTTTTTCACATGAGACAAGATGTGGATAACTATATAACTAAAACATAGAACTTGTCAATCGAAATGTACCATAGCCATTCCTTTATTAAGTTGTAGGCAATCCAAGTCAAAAGTCCATTGAAATGTTGTCAAAAGGATTTGATGGTACTAGGAATGTGTGGTATATCATCTGCTTTCAACTTATTGGCTTAGATGTAATGAAACATCATAAAACGATGTACACATATTTCTTCATGTCAAACACACACACACATAATTGTAACTTGGCCAATGTCTCATTTACCCTAAAGATTCATATCACTTTTAAGCATTGGATTTTTTGTTTTCGCTTGATTCTTAACTCGTATATGAAAACAAAAATGATGTTAAGACTAGTGTTATAGGGGAGCACTCCTATGGTACTCACTTCTTCTTTGAAAGCATAACATGACAGGATATTTTTAGAGTTAGAAGGTCTCAATGGTGAGGCTAAGAGTTCAGGTTGAATACAGTGTGTATCGAGACAACATACAATAGGTGTTGAATTTGTAGAAGAGAGGAAGCCCAGGAGAAGAGAGGGCCAACAAATCCTAAGTCCAAGATAGTCCAAAACATAGATTTTAATATGAATCATGATGATGAGATTGAGTAGACTATTTTAAATGAGTGTTGTACATTTATTTTGTCTTGTGTGTCTTTGAAGCATTTATATTCTTTATTCCTTGGTGCAAGTAACCTATGTGGTGTGAATCTAGGTGCAAATAACCTATGTGGTGTGAATCTAGGTGCATTGAGCTCGAGTTGGGACCATTACACTACCCAATGCCCTAGTTTTGGTCTAAGAGTAGAATTCAAACCATAGGATAATGCTTTTTTTTATAAAGTAGATTGCAAACTTGTAACTAGGAATTTTGGTGTTAGAAGAAGCTTTATGTGGTTGAAAAAAACCCCAAAAGTGTAGTTCCCTATAACTCTAAGAATTAGGAGGGTAAGAATTATAGTGATCTTAAGAAGAGGTAGAAGCACTGGTGTAAACCAAGAAAATACAAGAGTTGAAAAGAAGAATTGAAGAGTTGGAGACAAGACTACATTGTTGAGAACCAAAATCTAGTAGTTCGGAGGAACAAGAAAATAAATAAGGAGTTGTCACAACTTAGTTGATTGGAGTTTTGAAGAGAAAAAGGGGAACCAAAGTTGAAGTCTCATATTATGATGAAAGTCTGAAAGAGGAAGCATTGATAGATTGGATAAGTGAGATGGAAATTTATTCAAGGTGAAGTTCACCATCATTAAGTTGAGAGAAAATGCAACAGTGTGTTGGGATTCGTGCAATGTCACCAACTTTTCCAAAACTAGGAGAAGATTAGGACTTAGAGAGATGGTATTCAAGATGAGATCATTTTTATCCAATAGATTATACAAGTTCTATTCATATAGATGCAAAAATTACGATAGAGAGACCAAAGTTTCCAAGATGCTATAGAGGAATTCTTTCACATTTCCATATGAATAGTGCTTGACGAGGAAAAAAACTAGAGAGTATTGAGGTAAGTAAATGGGTTTAAGTTTTCAATCCAAAATGAGATGAGCTTGCACAATATCAAAGGTGTAGTGGAAGAATCCTATTAGTTGGCACTAAGAGTAGAAGAAAAGTTAGCATGCAAAGATAGGACAATAAATGCTAGTATAATAAGAGGTGCTTGAGGTAAGAGAAGGAGTATAGCATCACAAAATTATTCACACGAAGAGAAAGATGAAAAGTCAAAGGAACGTAGTGCATCAAATAGGACATAAGAAGGATTCTAAGGTAGATCCTGAAAAATTGGCGACAAAAAAAGAAATATTTATTGCTACATGTTACTTTCCAAACCTGCACTACAACATGCCTCTTCAAAAGCTGATATACATGCTCCAAAAACCTTCCTCTTTTGCTACCATATAGATTACATGTCATAGCCTCAAGCAACAAAGGATTAGAAGGTGGCTCCAAGATAATCCTACAAAAGTATTGTTTCCTCTCTTTGTTGCACTCTATTAAACCTCCACATGATGTATGCCATAAAAAATCACATTTGGAAAAACAAATTAGCTCATGATTTAGGGCTTGATGCACTATTTTGGAAGGATGACAAATGCTTCCATACATAAAACATTGTGCATGATGTTGTCCCAAATGTAATTCAGCCCTAAAAATACACCCCCTTCACATTTTTTGTATATATAAAGGGTATGAATTAAATATATCAATGCCTGGAAAATTTCTGCATATGTAATGTGACGACAATGCTTCTTGTGTTGCAAAATATATTCCCCATTGATTTGGATACATGGATTTTTTTCAACAATATAAAATGTATTTCATACCTCAACATATTTTGGTTGTCCAAGATCAAAGGAAATAAGATATGCAATGCTCTCTTCATGCATCACCATCCATGTCATATATGAGATTTCCATGAATAAACTAGCAATCCATGTCCCATCTATGTCTCCCAATCACAAAAAGTGTGCCCACACCATCATCCTCTTGGCTGCCATGTTTCACATTAGGGAGCACTTGCAATATCTTATTCTTCCAAGGATTTCTCTACAATATTTATCCTCTTCAAATTATCAAGGGATTCATCATCAAATTTGGACTTTTGAAAAGGAACATAACCTACTAAACCCTTTTCTTGGATGGAGTATGTAGTGGATGCTTGAATTCCTTCATGCAAATGTACAACATCATCACAACATGATTCTTTTGAAATAAGAGGGAATTGATAGTATTCAATGGAAAAATCACCATCAAAATATTCATGAAGTGTTGCAACAAGGTCTTTGGCGACTTTAGCGAAATTCCCTTCATATCGATCTCAAATATCATGTGCATGTGACTTATGTGATGAAAGAGAAATCTAGTTATCCAAGGGATCTTCATGAAACTCATTTCCAAGCTCCTCATGGTTTGATTCACTGTGTTTTTCTTTGGTAATCTCAACAAAGGACACCAATGCTCATATTTATCATTGATATATCTAAGAGATCATCCAAGGGGTTACTTTGATATGCAAGGATTAGGTAATGCATCTCCCTTTCTTTGTCATGGTAAGCATCAAAAGTATCATCAACTATATCTTCAACCTATTATTATTCTTCATAACTATTATCCCAATACTTGCAAAATTCTTCGATCAAACCTAGAAATGAAGATATCTCCCTTGGACTACAATCATCAAACCAATCCAAATGAGAAAAAAACATTTTCATGAGGACATCCTCATGGACAACATTGAACTCTAAAATAAGTTCAATGAAATACATAACATGTAGTGTAGATAAATCAATATGTCCATTGAACTCCACAATGTGTTCCTCAAATTTGTGATCAAGGAACTCATTCACATATCCTAGGATACCTAAAAAATATAATGGAACAAACATCATGGCATCCAATTTTTATCAGGATAGTTCCATGTTTATTTCACTTCCAAATCTTCAAAATGGAAAATGACATGAAATTTTGAAAACATGTCACCATCATACCTCTTTCCCATATTGATGGAGTCACGAGGTGAATTTTCAAATGGCTTCAAATCCTACTTAACGTCCTCACTTATACAAACATGTGTCACTTCAAGTTATTCTATAATGGGACTTTGGTCCTTCATAGAGTCACCAAATGGGAATAACATCTTCAAAGAAATTCCCTCATCAAATCATTGTAGCCAATATATTGAATATCAGGAATTGAAATTTGTCCTTGGTAACGATGCCAATTTGTTAACTCTCAAACTTGCACTTCAAATGTTACAAAGTCCTCTAACCAAGTGCAATCTTAGGGGCACTTAGGAATATTACCCAATGTCACCAAAACTATACTTCCTCTCACTTTAAGCCAATTATTTTCTGGCACAAGGGGGTAACCCTAGAAAATACTCTTTTATGAGATTTTCCTTAGGATAAAATGGATGGTGAAATTTACCAAAACCAGTGCTTATCTAGTCATGTTATAAATTTGAGATCCAATCATCACAAATTGGCATGTGTCAACTTCTCCTTGAGGCATATTTTCCAAATATGTGAACAACATGTCTCAAACAATGTGTAACACCCCTCTTTGAAGGGGACATTCCTCAAGGTATATTCATGATCAAGAAACCTTAATATGATTATTTTCACCCTTGGAGTTGAATGATCCTCATTAAGTGACCTTTATTTAACCATACAAATATTTTTTTGGGTCACATGGCACCATTCCAAGCAAGGTGTTCCCTCTTTATCTTATTTCCTTGCACATGTCATGCTTTGGGTCTCCTACAAGGTAGGGAGTTTTCTCCTTTGGCCTTTTGAGTGAACAAAACACAATTCATAACAACACTTATCATCTTTCAAAGAAAAACATCTTTCATTTGAAGGTTGTATCATGTCAACAATGCCACATGGAATATCCTCATTCAAATAGGTTGCCTCCAAAATGTTGAAAAGGCCTCAAACAATGTGTCCTTACCCCAAAATACCTCAAAAGGTGAAGTATGCCTCCAAATATGTGTCAAGTGTGCCCAAATGAAAACTCATGGTAATATATTCCTTTGATAAAGCCTCCATAAAGCCAATGACACCCTTCTACACCTTTGTTCTTCCATTTGATGATGAATGTTGCTGGGAAAAACTAGGACAAGGTGCATGGACTCCAATTCTCTCCCCACAATTTTTAATTTCCACTAGACTTCAAGGATCTCCTGCTCTTCTAAACGAGAAAATAATGCTCATGAAAATGTGAAATAAGACATGCATTTTCAAGGGATAACACTACACATATAGAGATGAAGTCTATAGATCATTTGAATATCCATATAGGGATGGTGCAAGAGAAAATAACGATAGAACACAATTATCCCAAGGTGCAATGCAAGGAGATAATGCAAGGGTTGAAACAATAAAAGAAATAAGTGATATTTGATGCTATGCATAGTAAATATGGCATAAGCACAAAAAATATACCACAGGAAGACATTTCATTGAGGAAATACATCTTCAAAGCCAAGTGTAAATCTAGAGGTAAGTGTGACAAGGTTGTGATTGATTCTCGTAGTACATGTTATCTCTCTATAATTTCCAGAGGTTGTAGAAGAAATTGACAGAGGTAAATACCAAACCACTTTGGAAGCTAGAATATAGCCCTGCCAGCTTCAGAGAGGGATCTCTCTATCAAATTTATATTTGTTTGAGTTTTAAATGTTAGGCTAGTTATGACAGTTCGAATTTTGTTTGTTTGTTTGTAATAATTGGCTGAAAGAATGCTTAATTTTCCATTGGGATAAGGGGTCTGTATTTAAAGATAAGGATCATATTCAAATTTTATAAGGTTTTCTTCACATGGCAGGGTAGTACAAATGTTGGATCTATTCAGATTAAATGAGATGAATAAGAGGGGAAATTCCACTAAGAAGAGAAGCAGTTAAGAATTACTTCACTCGGTTTCAGATGAAAACATACAAATCATTTAAAAACGAGAGACAAAGTATACAAGATAGATTATGTTCTTTTGAATTTCTTTTAATGATTAGAATTGGAAATACATGAAATGATTACATAGCATAAGAAAACATTCGACAAATATAGAAAGACATCACCAACAATCTGGCACAAGAATCCTATGAATAAGCAATTTTTATTATTGGTCGATCCTTTGAAGAATTACACAATAGCTCCTGGGTGCAAAACTCAACCCTCAATGCTTCGAAGGGAGAAGTATTTATAAAACTATTTACATCAGATCCTCTCATAAATGACTAGGATAAATGACTAGGATATTATGGAGGAAATATCTAACTAATTAGATCTCTAAGATACAAAGTATAGGGATTTGTTGATTTGCTTGGATTCTTTGTGCTGATTTGGTGGAAGTGGTTGGTGACTTAGCTCTTTGACTTTGGCTGGTTGCTCCATTCTGACTCGAATACCAAAACTGTCTTTACTCAAGTAAAGTGCATAGATCTTCCCATCTCTTTTTACTTGGGATGGAAATCTTGAGTAACTTTCTATATATCTCATCCATTTCAGTATAGTTGGAAAAAGTAGGCTTAGTGATGAAGATATGTTTTATCTCATGCTGAATACTTATGTCCAACTGTATTGTCTCTAGGAAAGCTTTACTAGTAATGCTTCCCTATATCACTGCAAACTTGGAACTGACCTTTTTCACTGTATTGATTTTCTGTTTGTAATCTAACAGAGTGATCAGCTTGTCATTAAGTACTAATAATACAGGAAGACCTTTCTTATGTATCACTTCGAACTTACTGAAAAATATCTACACTCCTATGTCCATCACTTGAACCTTTTCTTCTAGTTGCAACATCAATCCTTTCTTGGTCAGGACCTTATTGATCTCAAGAATGGTCTCTGTTCTGTCTTCAATTTCTAGTTCTTCTAACTCCTTCTTGTTTTTGGAGATTAGAAATCTGATGAGTTCAGTGGCCTCTGTGGGTCTTTCTCCTAGATCTTCTTTGATGATCTCAATTGCTTCCCTGGCCTTTTGTACTAATTCATGCTGTTCAAAAATGATCTATATGGATGGTTGGATTTCTGACATTGACTTGTTGATATCTACCCAAATGTTTTCCTTAGCTTGGGCTAAGGTCTTTGCCATGACAATTGTTGGAAATACTAAAACAACTAAGAGGGGGGGGTGAATCAGTTGTATGTGAGCTTAAACAATTTATACCTTT